>JAPPVO010006795.1:0-24234 GCA_030407325.1 Camellia japonica | reverse complement strand
TGAGATTGTGCAGCCTAGGATCGCTCTCAGCCTCGAGACTCACCCCTTTTGCTTCCAAACCTTGAACTTGAATTCAGAATGTTCAACGGTCAACTACAATGTGAGGCCTGTGTGGCCAGATTTGAAGCAGCCCTTGAACAAGAGGCCAGGAAAGTCGGATCAAGAAGATCAGAAGATCAGAAGAAGCTTGCAAAGCTAGAACAGAAGTACCCTTTGAACTAGGGGCAAAGATGTCAGATGTGCTCGAAGAGCTGAAGATGAATCCCCTTGCAAAACAACAGCCACTCTCTTGGATACGGATGGCTTCGAGATCTTAAAACCATTTAGCATGCACCTGTTACACTTTTACCCTTTGAGAGGCTCGCTGGGCCGAAAACCGGAAGGGCGACCCAGGCAAAAGTTAGAGCGAGACGAAAAAATATACAAAGAAAGAAAAAAGAAAAGAAGAGAAAAAACAAAAAAGAAAAAAAAGAGAAGAAAAGAGAAAAAAAAAAAAGAAGAAAAGAAAGAAATGAAAAGAAAAGAAAGACAAAGCTCGCAAGGTTGAAAACCTGCAACAGGCGTCTTGGCAAAAGTTAGAGCATAAAAAGAGAGGTTAAATACCCGAGTGTACCTTAACCCTGAACTACGCAAGGCTTGATTCCCATCTTTGGGATACGTAGGCAACTTCATTTTGAAGTCCAGCCGTAAAACAATTCAATTCGATTATGTCCATGTAATGGTTCTGGTCATCTTTGTCTTCTCTGTATCTGAGAATTTGGTTGTGTTCGTCACTCTGAGGACTGACTATAATGCGCTGCGGTGCTATCCAAACAAGGGGCAACTTTCCGTTGCCATTCAATGCACTGCGGTGCCGTTCAAACAAGGGGCAACTTTTCGTTGCCATGCAGCTCTCTTCAAGCACGGGGCAATTTTCCTTTGGATCCGAGGTTGTGCATCTCAGGAGTAGGTTTCGCGCTCGTTGAGCAGTGGCCGTTTGCAAAATTAGTTTTTGAGAATTTTTACTGAGGTTGACTAATTTTCTCGAAAAGTATTCCATTTTTCAAAACTAGACCATTTCTTGGACCCAAAAAAGGAAAATTTTCAGTGCTCATAACCTAACTTTCATGATTTTGAATTAGAAATCGAACAAGCGCGTTAATCTAACTCTCATTTTGGTTAAAATTGTTTTAGTAGAAAAATCAAAACAAAAATGGTCAAAATAATGAACTAGGGGCACAGTTGAGTCAGGTGTTCTGTCTTTTCCCCTTTGTCAAAATACTTGCTAGAAAGGGCACTCTACTTGCCGGAAAGGGCACCGTATTCGCCAGAAAAGGGCACAACAAAGGGCTGAAAGCTCTCTCACCCTCCAAGCAACGAGGTATCAAGCCAAGTGCGAAGCACGAACTGGAATGGATCAAGATATTCCACTCCCTCATCTGGACAAATCTGATCACGTCCAAACTCCCCAGCAAAGCATCATCAACCGATGCTAGCTGCAGATTTGCTACACACCCAGTTGTAGCGCAACCCCTCTGTGGGAGGAATTCACTAGCTGTGAGCGGAAGAAAGAAGAATCTAGCTGAGTGCTAGGGACGAGAGCCTTCAACTTACTGTTTATCCATCAACCACCCAGGGGAGGGATTGAAAAATGAGAGATTGAAGAATAGAAGATGTGCGCTGAGAGAAAAAGTGAGAAAAGGGCTTTTTCAGAAAAACAGAGCTGAGGGCTGAGTGATGTGAGAACCACAAATGAGAAAGGTGGGAAACACTACCCGGTGAAACAGGCTCCCTGTGCACGTCTGAGTGTCGTGTCTTTTTTATCTCGATTCTTGTTTTGAGTCGTTTCAAGTGTTACTCAATGTGTCTAGGTTGTGTGCCTTTTATTTCCGTGTTGAGTCGTTTTGCTGTGTCCAGTCGTAGGCTCAATACCTGATCGAAAACTCATCTCTCAATTTCAAAAATAAAATCGTTTTGTGCTCCGAGTGCCATGCCGTGCCGTTCTCCACATTTGTGCAAAACAGAATTTGTTCTTTCATAAAATCGCAGGGTTCAACCCAGGTCATGTGAGAACAGTAAAACCAAGACCTATCTGAAGCTGTGAAAGTTCCAGGTTGCAAAGCAAAAGAAAAGAGGAAAATGTTGGGCATCTGAGATTGTTTCAACTTCTGCAAGTTCTGTCATTGCATCCTGTATGTTCAAAATAAGCTGTGCGCCCGAAAAACGAGCTGTGTGCCCGGAAATATACTATGTGCCCAAATGAGCTATGTGCTGAAGAATGCGCTGTCTGCCCGAGATCTGCTGCGTGCCCAAGATGCGCTGTGTGCCCAAGATGAGCTGCGTGCCCGAAATGCGCTGTGTGCCCCAAAAGAGTTGTGTGCCCAGATTGAACAGGATTTTGTGTTGCGAGTTGCGCGCCTAACGAACAGAGTGTCGTGTTGTGAGCTGTGTGTCAAATGAATGAAATGCTATGTCGTAAGCTGTGTGCCAAGTCTTGCATTGTACACGCGTTTCATCGCACTTATTGCATTTATTTGCATCTTGTGTTATCTCTTATTGTTTATCCTTTTACGCTGAGCAGCGTTTAGGATCGTTGTCCCCCGGGACTTAACTTAGGTTGTGTGGAACACGCTCCCGAGTTGTTTGACCTCTTTTCACGATTTCAGCGTGGTTAGAGTTTGGTTCTTTCCTCACACGATTTCAGCGTGTTTGGATCTTATCTCAGGTTGCGTTGTGCGCACTTGAGCGGTTGTTTTCAGACCTCTTCTCACGATTTCAACGTGGTTTAAGTGTTCTGTTCCTCACACGATTTCAGCGTGTTTGGAATTTATCCCAGGTTGTGTTGTGTACGCACCTGGGCGGTTGTTTTTTGACCTCCTCTCACGATTTCAGCGTGGTTTGAGTGTCCTGTTCCTTACGCGATTTCAGCGTGTTTGAATCTATCTCAGGTTGCGTTGTGTACGCACCTAGGCGGTTGTTTTTGGACCTCTTCTCACGATTTCAGCGTGGTTTGAGTGTTCTGTTCCTCACACGATTTCAGCGTGTTTGGAATTTATCCCAGGTTGCGTTGTAGACGCGCTGGGGGATTGTTTTGACCTCTTCTCACGATTTCAGCGTGGTTTGAGTGTCCTGTTCCTCACACGATTTCAACGTGTTTGGATCTTATCTCAGGTTGCGTTGTGCGCACACTTGAGCGGTTGTTTTCAGACCTCTTCTCACGATTTCAGCGTGGTTTGAGTGTTCTGTTCCTCACACGATTTTAGCGTGTTTGGAATTTATCCCAGGTTGCGTTGTAGACGCGCTGGGCGGATTGTTTTGACCTCTTCTCACTATTTCAGCGTGGTTTGAGTGTCCCGTTCCTCACACAATTTCAGCGTGTTTGGATCTTATCTCAGGTTGCGTTGTGCGCGCACTTGAGCGGTTGTTTTCAGACCTCTTCTCACGATTTCAGCGTGGTTTGAGTGTTCTGTTCCTCACACGATTTCAGCGTGTTTGGAATTTATCCCAGGTTGCGTTGTAGACGCGCTGGGCGGATTGTTTTGACCTCTTCTCACGATTTCAGCGTGCTTTGAGTGTCCCGTTCCTCACACGATTTCAGCATGTTTGGATCTTATCTCAAGTTGCGTTATGCGCGCACTTGAGTGGTTGTTTTCAGACCTCTTCTCACGATTTCAGCGTGGTTTGAGTGTTCTGTTCCTCACACGATTTTAGCGTGTTTGGAATTTATCCCAGGTTGCGTTGTAGACGCGCTGGACGGTTGTTTTTTGTTTACCTCTTCTCACGATTTTAGCGTGATTGGAGCCTCCCCTTCCTCACACGATTTCAGCGTGTTTGGAATTTATCTTAGGTTGCGTGGAACGCGCTTCTGATTGATTTTTTTGTTCTTCCTCCACTCACGAGTCCAGCGTGGTTGGCGTATGTCACTATTTTGCATCTATTGTACTCTCTGTTGCATCACGTCTATTATCTATTGCATCACATCTATTACATCCATTGCATCATATCTGTTTTATTGTCCGATCTAGGAGACCTTAAATCCTCTAAAGGTGCAATTCATTTGGTTTTGTCGTGCCCGAACGACTTCCGGTGGTCTGGTATAGCCACCTGCCTGTGTTAGCGGTGAGTTCCTAGGAGACCAACTGAGACGGTGGAAACTAGAGTTCGAATGGCTCATGCCTAGAACACAAAGGTTCGGGATTTCCGAGACTAAAGTCTGGTTTAAATACCCAGGGGTATATCCTCGGCTTGAAATCTGTATGGCAGCCCCATAGATTGAGATAGCATCTGTATGCGCCTCAATTCTGGATACTGATCCAACCTAGTCTGTCACCCTGTTGGAGAATAGGGAAAGCTGCAACCATAGTCAGGGAGAAAAGTAGTACCTGTGGTTCAACCAAGAAGAAACGGAAGATTCTCACATCAGCATGAGGTAGGACATTGCCGAGGTAAGTCATTGCCAATTGCCCTGTAAGGTACCTCCCTTTTCCTAGCTATCACATTGCATTTTAGCCACTACATTGCAGTGCGTTGCATGAATCCAATTATCAAACCGGCTTCGCGTAACGTATAAGTCCAATCATCAAACCGGCTTCGCGTAGCGTATAAGTCCAATTATCAAAATCTTCCTGCATATCATTTTGCATCCTGCCCCTGAACTACGCTGGTTTGATTCCTTACAAAGGGATACGTAGGCAGCCTGCGAGCACAACCATTTATTTATCTATATTTTGTTTGTTTGTCCAAGTCTTCGGCCTTGTCAAAAATGGGTCGTCTCTGGGCTTTGACATTCACTCCCGTCACTTTTTGACTTCCGAGTTCTGTCAAAGAGGGGCAACTGTAGACACCCCATTTTTGACCATCCATAAGACTTCGACGCGACTGATGGTTTACATGGTGGAGAAAGTTGTGCAAGGGAAAGGTGCAATTTCTTCGGCAAAGAGAGAGGAACAAATCCCAACTTCACACCCCATTTTGGACCAAAGCTATTTTGAATGGTTTTTAGACCTTAAAACTCTCTCTTTCAAAACATTTTTGAAATAAAGTTTCTGCGATGTTCCGAGGCTCGCCTTTTGTCAAACGTCGCGTTTTTCGATAAACCGAGCAAGGACAAAGTGGAAATGAACGAAAGAGAGATGAAATCTTTGAAAAATCTTTCAAAACACCTTACTTAGGGGTTTGAAGTTGAAGAAAAGAAGAGAAGAGGGAAGAAATCCAGTCGGGGGAGAAAATGGGCATGAACCGTTAAGAGAGAGTCGAGCAGCCCTCGCCGAATCGGGCCTATTCATTTGGATACTTGGAATCAAGCTATGAGACCACCGTTGGAAAGCTTACTCCGGGCTTCATTTTTCACTCAAGAATCTCCTAAATCCAATTCCGGATAAGGGAGATATGGTTGATTGAAGTGGGGCATCACTCCGGTTGAACCGAAATCTGCGCGGCTTCACCAAAAAGGGCATAACTTTTTCCAAATGAGGAATTTTGATGCAAGGTTTGCGCCATTGGAAAGCTAACTTCCGGGGCTTCAATTTGGACAGTTGAATGGCCATCATTGGACTTCCCAATCACCCACCGGCCACATTTCTTTCCGGCAGCCCATTTTTTTGCCCTAAAAGTAGCTGGCCGGCTAGAAAACCTAGCCGGCCGGCCACCTATTTGGTGAAATGACTTTTTTGCCCTTTTAAACTAGCCGGCCATGTCCCCCTCCCCAAGTGTGTCCTAGAAGTGAATTTTGTTTTCCACTACACCCATGTCCGAGGGTTTGGCCATTTTGGGGGGAAACTTGGCTTGTTTTCCCTCCATTTCCCCCCCCCCCTTTTTCCACCCATTTTTCCTATATAACAGCAGCCCCAGGTCTGGTTTTGAGGGTTAGAAAAAATGCTTTGAGCCTCTTGTATTGTATCTCTCTCCTTCTGCACTTCAACTCTCAAAAACCTTAAGTTCCTACACCCTTTTCCCTACAAGCCCTAACCACTCCACCTCATTCCATTCCAGCAGCTTGAAGCTGTTTTCCAGAGGCAAGGAGCACCCAAACTTGGTCCAAGAGGTTGCTAAGGGTTGGTCTTCAAGGTGAGTCCCAATTTCCCCTTTTCTTGCATTTTTTTGGTCTATTTCTTAGTCCCTCTTGCTTGCTGTTTTGAACTCCGACCAAAACTGAAAAGGTCATTTTTTTGAGCTCATTTTCTTGTTTCATTAAGGGCTCAACACTGTTTGGGACCCCCATGTTGCACTTGCTTCAATATCCTTTGAATGCCATTATTTTGCATAGTATTTTTGGCTTATGTGTGATCTGTTTTGGAGCCTGATGTGAACTGTAAGTAGGCCTATTTTAAGCCCCTATTCACATTGAAGAAGGGCTCAACACTGTTGGGGACCTCCATGTATCACTTGTCATTGTACCCCCCTTTGGTCCCCATTTTTGCATGATTTATTAGCTTATTAAGATTTTGTTTTTCGACCTTGGTCAGAACTGAAAATGGCCCTATTTTGACCTCCTCTACATGTTTCATCAAGGGTCCATGGCTGTTTGAGACATCCTTTTTATACTTCATGTTATAGCTCTCTTATGGCCTTAATCTTGCATTGCATTTTGAGCATGTTTGTATACTGATTTGGGCTTGATCATCTACTGTAAAATGCCATATTTTGGGACCCTTTTCAACATTTTTGAAGGTCCCTCACTTGTTTGAGACCCCCATATATCAGTTACTTCTTTGCCCCTTTGTTGGCCCATTTCTTGCATGAATTGTTTTCCATACTTGTATCTGTTTTTGGGGCTTGTCATCTAATGCAAATCATCATATCTTTGGCCCCTCTTCAATGTTGTAGAAGGCCCCTTTCCTGTTTGGGGCCAGAATTTGTGACTTGCTTCATTACCTCTCTTGGCCCCCCATTTTTGCATGCTAATTTTGCCCTATTTGTACCCACTGTTTGGCCATGCTTCGAACTGTAAAAATGCTTGTTTTGGGGCTGCCTAGCTTCTGTCTTCACACTTCATATACGAATCATGCATGCTTTGTATAGCTGTAAGCCATTTCATGTACCTAGTTTTGCATTTCGGGAGAGATTCCATGCATCGGGTGTCATTTCGCCTTGTTTCGGGGCTGTTTTGCCCCTCATTTTGCTACTGATTTTTGCATATTTGCATATCATATTCCATGTCTTTGCCATGTCTTGTTAGAGTGGCATTCCGTGCCGTAGGTTCGGTTCTCGGTTTGCGTACACGTGTGCACGTATCCCGAGTTGTCTCATTTTCATCTGATGGCCTCTTATGTGAGTGTGGCTGAGGCTCTCTCATGTTGGTGTAAGCCCATATTGCATTGTGTATGCCATTTCATCCATAGCATTGTGTATGCTCGGTTGTGTATCACCTTGTGTAGCGTGTATGCCATTCCATAACATTGCGTATGTTAGGATTGTATCTTAGTTGCATTTCACGCATATCATGCATATTGCATCGTGTTCGGGATAGGAGTTATCCCGGGCACGGGAAACGAGGTACGTTTCGTACTCCGAGTGACGGAACGTGTCTCAATTCTCAAGTCACCGACACTCCGGATTATCCATGATGGAGTTAGGTTTTGTTGTAGTGTTCATATGCATTCATTCTATATTGAGTTGTGCAATTCGGCTCCTCGGCCATCATGTATCGAGATGCGTGATTGGTGGTACGAGGATCGAGACATGCACACATTTGTGAAAATACATTGCTATGCCCCTTTCCTGCTCTCTGTTGCAGCATATCAAGAATCAGCGGTCTTCCGAGGCTTGGCGCGCTTTTCAAGAATCATTGCAAAACAGAGGCTAATTGGGGCATTCCAGTGGATTTCCACGCAAAGCAGCCCAAACATGCATCATTCCATCATCCGGAGCAGAATCAAGGCAGTCCCTGGCTTGCATGCCAGTTTTATTATTTTCTTAGTTAATTTGTAAATTAATTAGGAATTTGTACATTATTTGGACTGTACTATTATTTCATTCGGGACTTTATATTTATTTGGACCCTCTGTGCGAGGGCATAATTGTAATAAGTGTGCGTGAGTGTGATGTATGTCTTCCAATCCCACGTCTTTCTTCCCTTTTATTTACCTGCTTATGATGGTTAGATTAGGGCATATTTCAATTAGCATACAGTATGACAGCATGTTTGCATCATTCATCTGTTTTGCACGCACCGGGCTCGGCGCATCATACAAACTGCATTTGTATTTCAATTCCAAATTGAATACGTGTTAGTTGTAGCATTCCATATGCCATGTTTAGAATAGCCGAGCCTGCTATAGTTGCATCTTTGCATGTGTTGCATTAGGCATTTCGGTATATTTAGGATCATGCATGATTTCTAATGAGCTTCTGTTTTGGCTTGGAGTACTCGGTGAGTTTTTATGCTTTAGCATCCTTGCATGCGTGTGAGTGTTGCCATGAATAGCATGCTTACCATGAGGCTATTTGCTTACATGATATATCTGTCTGAATGCCTGTGGGTGAAGGTTGGGTTGTTTGGATTGGAACAATTCATCAAGTGTTTTAAGCCCACCTGAGGGTGGCAAAATCTGCATTTTAAGCCTACCTGCGGGTAGCAAACCATCTTTCAAAAACAAACATGAAATGTTTTGTTCCAATTCAGGCGACCCGGTCTATACTTGTATGCTGTGCGCATCACATAGTAACCTAGGCTAATAACCGGAATAAGAACGCACAATGTTTTCAAAATAAGATATCATGGTTAGTAGAGGCCGGTCTTTGACCGGGCGAGCGGGGGTGCTCACGAAGTGGCCTTCCCCAATCGTACCCAAGTTCCCGAGCCGAGGCAACTTTGGTGATGACGGACACGTGGCCTTTGGCACCGAGTCAGGGTTTCCTAAATTTCCCATTAAAAAAACATTTAGGTGGCAACTCTGTATCTGGCAAAGCAGTCCATGTTTGGCACTTCTTTTCAAAAAATCTGTTTTCAAAATCGATTTGCCAGATTTGGACTCTTTGGTTCAAGATTAAGAACCGTGACATTTGAGTCCTTGAGCTGTAGTGACCCAAATATAAACGGAACGGGACTTAACCCTCCCGGGGCGTTCGGGGACGTCTACAGTTTCTGGCGACTCTGCTGGGGAGTTTAGAGAACTTGACTCGAACTCATGATATCTGGTTTTGACTACACTTGTGTGTTTCTTTGCATTGCATTTGCATTGGTGCGCCTAGGACACCGTGTGTCACGCCCCAAACCCGCCCCTAAAAATTTGGGCATGACCCATTCGAAAACAGACACTAAACCTGATATACATATCATACGGGGCCTGAACGGAAGCGTTTAATATCATATAATAACGTAAAATAATATCCATTACCACTAATATGCCAGGATCACAGACAGAACATAATGCAGATAAATATACAATGATGTGCATCTAGAGATAGCTAAATACATATATATATATATATACAGACCCAGCCCTTAAGATCGGGCGTATAACGAAAACATGGGAAGATATATGGATTACACAACATCAAGCTTAAAAGACATTCAGGGTACAAATTGATAATTTAGTAAAACTCCATAACATGAGCGGTCATCTTCTAAGGGTTTAGATACTCAGGGGTTGACGACTGGGTGACGGTAGCCACAGGCAAAGGCTGACCTCCAGGTTGAGTGCCTACAGAGACAGACATAAAATAAAGTGAGTCAAGCTCAGTGAATAATAGTACGTAAATCATGTAATGTTCCACTTAAACAATAAAGAATATAACTGCTGAAGTATATGTTTAATTACACTCTGTAAATATAGCTCAACCATCATGAGTCCAGTTTCCTTAACAAAGCAATTTAGTATGTACAGAGGATCCAAAATGTTCATATGCTCAAATAACAGAATAGCCATCAGTCCCAAAAGTTACAGAATAGCCTTTCGGCCCAGTCATAACAGAACGGCTTATCAGCCCAGAGATAACAGAACGCATAAAGCGTGACAGAACGCATAAAGCGTGAGGGTACAGAACTAGTAGAAAATAATAAGTTTTGAAACCAACAGACATATCTTGCTAAATCGTAAACGGAACAGATCAATAGACAATATGTACAAACAGAATAAATAAACAGAGCAGAACAACTCTAAAGTCATTTGAATATTGTCAGACCTTAGGATACACTAATCATCTCGGTTTCATACGGATACTTGGTTTAAAGGCGAACATGGGTCCATTTACTCATTTAGAATCGACATGGTAATAAAGAATTATTACTCGTTAGTGACAGAACAAAGTCATTCAAAGTCATACCGATGTTTGCTAATCTTTCAACGTTCTCACTGACTTTCAATCATCACAATTGGTTGTGTAACATGTTCGTATAGCACTTACAATAAACAGAGCATTAGTGATAATAACTATCAATGATAAATAAAATGGGCATCTTCGTACTATTACTCACAGTGATTAGATGCTTGGTCCGCCTCTGTAATTGACCCTACACAATTCATAATACACATAGAAATCGGGTCACATATCGTTATTCCGTTTTTAACTAGTTTAATTCTCTTTATTCCATTTACACATCATTTGGCAATTCAACATGAATCAAATTAAATCCTTGAATCTCAATTCAACATTCCACACCCAAGTTCATGTCATCCATATCCTTAATAAATTATTTCCTTAATTTTTCCTTTCCATTATAGCATAAATTCTAATGTTTATAATAAAGTTCATTCGCTAAATTTAAACATAATTTTCAAGTGTCACCAAATACCAATTAAACTTGCACATATGAAATTCAACCCACTAATTTCATGATTCTACTTCCAATTTGGCCATATCATCAAGTAACATCATTACCCAACCTAGGGTTTCAAGAAAACATTAAAATTCAAAACAAATTCAAACTTATTAATTCATCACTCTTTATTCTAATTTATCCATTGCTTATACACCTAGGATACATGGTCCAACACTCTAACCCATCAATTTAACTCTCAAGATTCTTACCTCAAAGCCTTGGTGCGATTCCTCCATAATTTCGGAATTCCAATCGGTTGCAAACGTTGATCTCCATGCCTTCTTCCTTCCTTGGTGGAAAATCTTGGTCAAAACAAAGAGAAATGGTGAGGATTTGGGATCAAAACCCTAGGGTTTTCGGTCCTAGGGGGAAAGGAGAGAAGAGGGGAAAAGAATGTGTGAAAAATGATCCAAAAATCTGGTTTAAAAGCTGCTGTCCCGTAATTCCCGCTCGAGCGGAGAAATTCCCGCTCGAGCGGACCTGCTTTCAGCACAGATCCCGAAACTTTGAACAGGTATAACTCTCTCATTCGGACTCCGTTTTAGGTCATTCTTGTGTCCAAATTGAAGCCCCGGAAATAAGCTTTCCAACGATTCGAACCTCACATCCAAACTCAAAGTGTGGAAAAAGAAAAGGACACATGAGTGACGGTTGGTCGCAAACAAATTATTCAAAATAAAGTTTTTGATCCAATCTTACTCTACCATCATATTATCATCTCAATTAATATCCCAAAATAAGGTAAGAACATTTCAAATACACTAGAAGAACATCAAAATGAATCCACATGCTTCAGAATCAAACTTACCCAGGCGACCCGCTCGAGCGCCCAACCTTGCGCTCGAGTGCGCAGACCAACAAAGTCGTCCGCTCGAGCGTAAACTCCCCCGCTCGAGCGGAGAACCACAACTCCCAGAATCTCAGGCCGTCTGAAAAAGTGCTGGAAACCCCAAAAGTCCGCTCGAGCGGCCACTCCTCCGCTCGAGCGGAGGAAAGGATTTCTGGGTCGTTACACCGTGTTTGCCATCTGCTATTCCTGAACGGTTTGCCGGAGGCTTGTCTTGTCAAGGCATGACCATAAGGCTGACCGGTTGTGGGCTCTGCCAGTATGGGAACACAAACCCCGGTTTTACCGGGGCACCCTTTTTGACCATTTGACCTAGTGCATATCGAAATCCGTAGTGACCATTCCAAAATAGGACAGGTTGCTTACCCGATATAGGTTGTTTGAAACCGCTGCGTGCGTAGTGAAACCCTAGCTCCTGACGAAATAGGACAGGGAAACCCTACCCCAACATAGGGGTGTTTTGGATCTCACTTGCTTATTATGTGCTTTAGAGTGCGTCTCTACAGGAATGCATGTATCAGTTTGCGAGTTTGGGCATCAGGCCTGCGGGCGCCAGTTCAGTATTTTGGGATTCAGTTTACCTGAGGGTAACAGTTTACAGGCAGAATTTTGGGGGCAGAATTCAGTAGAGGGCACACTCATTCAAACTATGCTCGTATCTGTTCAGGTGAAATTAGGCTGAGATGCTGTCCATTTTCTCTTTTGCTAGGTAGTCTGGGAACCATAGCTTCAGAGGGCTCCAATATCCCCTGGGTACACCGAACTTGTGTTGATAGACTTTGTCGGTTCAAAGATTTAGTTCAAAGGCAATCAGTGTTCCTTTACCAGAGGCAGGGTGAAAAGGTCGATCAGGCACAGACCACCAGTACAGCAGCTACCAGCTTAGTGGTCTTTGAACAGCCAGGTTGAGATTTCTGAGCCTATTCAGACACAGATATACCAGTTGCTCAATTAGATCAGGACAATATGTCGGGTCTGGAAAAGATGGTGTGCCAACTCCAGGATAGTATGAAAGCCATGCAGCAAGATGCTGTTCGTCAAGCGGAATTCACCAAGCAACAGGCCGTGGTCATAGCCCAACAGGCAGAGACAATTGCCAGGTTAGAGCAACAAACTGGGGTATCTACTTCACACCAGACACCTCCCCCACCAAGAGTTCCCATACTCGGGGAGGCAACCCACGTCCAGGATGATACGGACATTCCAGGCGGGCCAGCTCCGCCCCCGGTTCTACCCCAACTGTCTAAAACACCCACCAACCTGCTAGACTCCCCTTTTCAATTCGAGACGGACCCCACAGCATTGAAAGTGAGCAAGCTTGAGAAACTGTTCAAAAAGTCTCAGGGGGCCCGCTCTATTCCTGATATAGAGGATGGTTATACCGACTCAGTGGTGACATTGCCGGAGCGATTTAAAATGCTGCATGTCGATCGATTCGATGGCTCTGAAGACCCAATGGTGCACCTCCAACTATTTTCTGATATCTTGAGGCCGATGGGTTTGACCACAGCTCAGAAGTTGTCTCTCTTTGGCCGAACCATGTCTGGGATAGCGGATCTGGTATGCAAAATTGGAGGAAACTGATGATGAAACGGAACTGGGAAGAGCTGGCTGAGGCCTTTATTGCTCAATATTCTTACAACACACAGATCGAGGTCACAACTCGTGATCTCGAAGTCACCGCCAAGAACCAAAGGAGGGTTTCTCAGAGTTGTGACGAGATGGAGAGCAAAAGCCTCAATGATGACCACTAGGCCCACTGACAAAGATCAGATTCGGATGATTGTGCACAATCTCCAGCCCAAGCTTATGCAGAAAATGATTGTTCTTCCCCCTACCTTTTCAGATCTGCATGAGATGGGGGTTCAAATCGAGGATGCCATCAGACAAGGGATCTTTGCAGAAGATAATGAGCCTTTGAAGAAGAATGTTGCTCGCAGTTCCAATGCTACTACTGATGGTAGCACAACTGCGAAATGCTCAGAAGTAGACACTATCACCACTTCCCTCAATGGCCAAAAAACAACCACTTCAACTCGGCCCCAAGCCCGAAAATTCCATCCTCTTTACATGAGCCTCTCCCAAGCTTTGAAAAAGCTGCAAGAAGAAGGGCACCTAGAACTCCTAGAACCCCAACCCCTTCCAAACCCTCTTCCACAAGATATGACCCATCTAAATACTGTGCCTATCATCAACAACCCGGTCATGATACGAACCGTTGCATCCGTCTCCGTCATAAGATTCAGGATCTTATTGACGAAGAAACCCTAGCTCCACCTAAAGGACCTCAGGTTAGTACTGACTCGACACCTCCCCACCTCAACCTCATCCATACACTACCATCCACCTTCGACCCCAGCATATACATCACCCCAGCCCATCTACCCAAGCCTGAGGTGTTCATTCCAGAAAGCATGGACTTATGCATGATGGATGCACCTGGACCCCCAATCATCTCAAACCCGTGAGCCCACCACTTCTGAGCTAAAGAGAATGATCGAAGATCTTCAAAGAACTGTGACAGATCTAGCCTCTGGGCATTGGCTCCATCGTCAACCACAGCACATGCTAAGAGTTTCACGACAAAAGGCTCCCCAGTCTTGGAACGGGCTGCATTTGAGGAATGCCATTCCCTTGGCAAAGTGGAGGCGAGTGGAAAGAACAAGATAGGGGCGGGCATGGATCCCCATGAACATCTTATGTTTGCTGTTGAGGCTTTGAAAGCCGAGGGACTGAACAAAGAGCAAGTCCTCGCAGTTGTTGCAAAAACTGTGGATGACACTTTCGCTACTCAAGTCAGGAGCAGTCCGAATCAAAGGAAAAACCGAGAGAAGGGCCGTCATACCAGATACAATCCTGTTAGCTCTAATCCTCCACTCAGAAGAGATCAGCAAACCAGGCCAGCACCTACCAATCCCTTTGCGGGTGCGCCCAGCAAAAATCCACAAGCCTTGAAGTACCAATCCCGAGGTCAAAGGGTCTTCCATGCCCTCCACATGCCTTTGTCCAAAGCTTTCCAAATCCTTGCTGGACAAGGCCATCTCAAACCCCTTGAGCCTCAGCCTCTCCCAAATCCTCTTCCGGCTACGTATGATGCCGCCCAGTACTGTGCCTTCCATCAGCAAACTGGCCATACTACCGACAACTGCTTCCGTCTTCGCCATGAAGTGCAAGATTTGATTGACAACGGGGTCATTGTCGCGCTAAGCTCTGCAAAGTCTATCGGCACTGGGTCAGTGAACTTGGGGGATAATGTGATTATGTGATCGAGGGATGAACCACCTGTGGATGGCGCTCAGATTACTCCAGCTGTGGTGGATGGCATGCACTGTTTTGAGCAATATACAAGTGCTGTTAATTTTGCATTCTGACTTGGGTATTGAGTCAGCCTTGTTGTTTTGTTTTGAGTCCGTCCTTTTGTTTTGAGTCAGTCTTTTCATACTGAGTCAGTAGGGTCTGTCTTGTTGTATCGAGTCAGTCCTGTTGTACAAAGGTCGGGTGATTCCGGGGGGTATTACTTTGGGCGTCACCATTTTGTTTCGCGTTTGTCTTTTTGTTTTGTTTTGAGTCTGTTTCTGCCAGGAAGCTAGTTATGCCAATAGATTTTGAATAAAACAGCAGGATTTTCACGCTCTCACATTTGCTTCTGCCGTGTGCTAGTTGTGCCGGGATTTGAATAAAATGGCAGTGCATTCCACCCGCTCTCTTGTGCCTTGAAGTCATTGTAATGACCTGAGTTTTTCGAAACCTTTTGAACACTGCGGTAAAAACAAAGAGGGAGGAATTCCTCAGGATTTGCAAAACTTTGATCAAACTGAGAGAAAGAGAGGCGTGCTAAGCCCTTAATGAATGAAATCATGCTTGTGAGTGAGTACTGAGAAGGACCCTGGCTTGATCCAGACTGGTTTCACACTATCTTCAGCACGAGCGATTTGTCGCTTTCTTAAAAATTTTCAAAAACAAAATGTTTTGCGCAGTCCTGCGAAGACCTGTGTGGAGTCGCTCTTGAGATTGTGCAGCCTAGGATCGCTCTCAGCCTCGAGACTCAACCCCTTTTGCTTCCAAACCTTGAACTTGAATTCAGAATGTTCAACGGTCAACTACAATGTGAGGCCTGTGTGGCCAGATTTGAAGCAGCCCTCGAACAAGAGGCCAGGAAAGTCGGATCAAGAAGATCAGAAGATCAGAAGAAGCTTGCAAAGCTAGAACAGAAGTACCCTTTGAACTAGGGGCAAAGATGTCAGATGTGCTCGAAGAGCTGAAGATGAATCCCCTTGCAAAACAACAGCCACTCTCTTGGATACGGATGGCTTCGAGATCTTAAAACCATTTAGCATGCACCTGTTACACTTTTACCCTTTGAGAGGCTCGCTGGGCCGAAAACCGGAAGGGCGACCCAGGCAAAAGTTAGAGCGAGACGAAAAAATATACAAAGAAAGAAAAAAGAAAAGAAGAGAAAAAACAAAAAAGAAAAAAAAGAGAAGAAAAGAGAAAAAAAAAAAAGAAGAAAAGAAAGAAATGAAAAGAAAAGAAAGACAAAGCTCGCAAGGTTGAAAACCTGCAACAGGCGTCTTGGCAAAAGTTAGAGCATAAAAAGAGAGGTTAAATACCCGAGTGTACCTTAACCCTGAACTACGCAAGGCTTGATTCCCATCTTTGGGATACGTAGGCAACTTCATTTTGAAGTCCAGCCGTAAAACAATTCAAATTCGATTATGTCCATGTAATGGTTCTGGTCATCTTTGTCTTCTCTGTATCTGAGAATTTGGTTGTGTTCGTCACTCTGAGGACTGACTATAATGCGCTGCGGTGCTATCCAAACAAGGGGCAACTTTCCGTTGCCATTCAATGCACTGCGGTGCCGTTCAAACAAGGGGCAACTTTTCGTTGCCATGCAGCTCTCTTCAAGCACGGGGCAATTTTCCTTTGGATCCGAGGTTGTGCATCTCAGGAGTAGGTTTCGCGCTCGTTGAGCAGTGGCCGTTGCAAAATTAGTTTTTGAGAATTTTTACTGAGGTTGACTAATTTTCTCTCGAAAAGTATTCCATTTTTCAAAACTAGACCATTTCTTGGACCCAAAAAAGGAAAATTTTCAGTGCTCATAACCTAACTTTCATGATTTTGAATTAGAAATCGAACAAGCGCGTTAATCTAACTCTCATTTTGGTTAAAATTGTTTTAGTAGAAAAATCAAAACAAAAATGGTCAAAATAATGAACTAGGGGCACAGTTGAGTCAGGTGTTCTGTCTTTTCCCCTTTGTCAAAATACTTGCTAGAAAGGGCACTCTACTTGCCGGAAAGGGCACCGTATTCGCCAGAAAAGGGCACAACAAAGGGCTGAAAGCTCTCTCACCCTCCAAGCAACGAGGTATCAAGCCAAGTGCGAAGCACGAACTGGAATGGATCAAGATATTCCACTCCCTCATCTGGACAAATCTGATCACGTCCAAACTCCCCAGCAAAGCATCATCAACCGATGCTAGCTGCAGATTTGCTACACACCCAGTTGTAGCGCAACCCCTCTGTGGGAGGAATTCACTAGCTGTGAGCGGAAGAAAGAAGAATCTAGCTGAGTGCTAGGGACGAGAGCCTTCAACTTACTGTTTATCCATCAACCACCCAGGGGAGGGATTGAAAAATGAGAGATTGAAGAATAGAAGATGTGCGCTGAGAGAAAAAGTGAGAAAAGGGCTTTTTCAGAAAAACAGAGCTGAGGGCTGAGTGATGTGAGAACCACAAATGAGAAAGGTGGGAAACACTACCCGGTGAAACAGGCTCCCTGTGCACGTCTGAGTGTCGTGTCTTTTTTATCTCGATTCTTGTTTTGAGTCGTTTCAAGTGTTACTCAATGTGTCTAGGTTGTGTGCCTTTTATTTCCGTGTTGAGTCGTTTTGCTGTGTCCAGTCGTAGGCTCAATACCTGATCGAAAACTCATCTCTCAATTTCAAAAATAAAATCGTTTTGTGCTCCGAGTGCCATGCCGTGCCGTTCTCCACATTTGTGCAAAACAGAATTTGTTCTTTCATAAAATCGCAGGGTTCAACCCAGGTCATGTGAGAACAGTAAAACCAAGACCTATCTGAAGCTGTGAAAGTTCCAGGTTGCAAAGCAAAAGAAAAGAGGAAAAATGTTGGGCATCTGAGATTGTTTCAACTTCTGCAAGTTCTGTCATTGCATCCTGTATGTTCAAAATAAGCTGTGCGCCCGAAAAACGAGCTGTGTGCCCGGAAATATACTATGTGCCCAAATGAGCTATGTGCTGAAGAATGCGCTGTCTGCCCGAGATCTGCTGCGTGCCCAAGATGCGCTGTGTGCCCAAGATGAGCTGCGTGCCCGAAATGCGCTGTGTGCCCCAAAAGAGTTGTGTGCCCAGATTGAACAGGATTTTGTGTTGCGAGTTGCGCGCCTAACGAACAGAGTGTCGTGTTGTGAGCTGTGTGTCAAATGAATGAAATGCTATGTCGTAAGCTGTGTGCCAAGTCTTGCATTGTACACGCGTTTCATCGCACTTATTGCATTTATTTGCATCTTGTGTTATCTCTTATTGTTTATCCTTTTACGCTGAGCAGCGTTTAGGATCGTTGTCCCCCGGGACTTAACTTAGGTTGTGTGGAACACGCTCCCGAGTTGTTTGACCTCTTTTCACGATTTCAGCGTGGTTAGAGTTTGGTTCTTTCCTCACACGATTTCAGCGTGTTTGGATCTTATCTCAGGTTGCGTTGTGCGCACTTGAGCGGTTGTTTTCAGACCTCTTCTCACGATTTCAACGTGGTTTAAGTGTTCTGTTCCTCACACGATTTCAGCGTGTTTGGAATTTATCCCAGGTTGTGTTGTGTACGCACCTGGGCGGTTGTTTTTTGACCTCCTCTCACGATTTCAGCGTGGTTTGAGTGTCCTGTTCCTTACGCGATTTCAGCGTGTTTGGAATCTATCTCAGGTTGCGTTGTGTACGCACCTAGGCGGTTGTTTTTGGACCTCTTCTCACGATTTCAGCGTGGTTTGAGTGTTCTGTTCCTCACACGATTTCAGCGTGTTTGGAATTTATCCCAGGTTGCGTTGTAGACGCGCTGGGGGATTGTTTTGACCTCTTCTCACGATTTCAGCGTGGTTTGAGTGTCCTGTTCCTCACACGATTTCAACGTGTTTGGATCTTATCTCAGGTTGCGTTGTGCGCACACTTGAGCGGTTGTTTTCAGACCTCTTCTCACGATTTCAGCGTGGTTTGAGTGTTCTGTTCCTCACACGATTTTAGCGTGTTTGGAATTTATCCCAGGTTGCGTTGTAGACGCGCTGGGCGGATTGTTTTGACCTCTTCTCACTATTTCAGCGTGGTTTGAGTGTCCCGTTCCTCACACAATTTCAGCGTGTTTGGATCTTATCTCAGGTTGCGTTGTGCGCGCACTTGAGCGGTTGTTTTCAGACCTCTTCTCACGATTTCAGCGTGGTTTGAGTGTTCTGTTCCTCACACGATTTCAGCGTGTTTGGAATTTATCCCAGGTTGCGTTGTAGACGCGCTGGGCGGATTGTTTTGACCTCTTCTCACGATTTCAGCGTGCTTTGAGTGTCCCGTTCCTCACACGATTTCAGCATGTTTGGATCTTATCTCAAGTTGCGTTATGCGCGCACTTGAGTGGTTGTTTTCAGACCTCTTCTCACGATTTCAGCGTGGTTTGAGTGTTCTGTTCCTCACACGATTTTAGCGTGTTTGGAATTTATCCCAGGTTGCGTTGTAGACGCGCTGGACGGTTGTTTTTTGTTTACCTCTTCTCACGATTTTAGCGTGATTGGAGCCTCCCCTTCCTCACACGATTTCAGCGTGTTTGGAATTTATCTTAGGTTGCGTGGAACGCGCTTCTGATTGATTTTTTTGTTCTTCCTCCACTCACGAGTCCAGCGTGGTTGGCGTATGTCACTATTTTGCATCTATTGTACTCTCTGTTGCATCACGTCTATTATCTATTGCATCACATCTATTACATCCATTGCATCATATCTGTTTTATTGTCCGATCTAGGAGACCTTAAATCCTCTAAAGGTGCAATTCATTTGGTTTTGTCGTGCCCGAACGACTTCCGGTGGTCTGGTATAGCCACCTGCCTGTGTTAGCGGTGAGTTCCTAGGAGACCAACTGAGACGGTGGAAACTAGAGTTCGAATGGCTCATGCCTAGAACACAAAGGTTCGGGATTTCCGAGACTAAAGTCTGGTTTAAATACCCAGGGGTATATCCTCGGCTTGAAATCTGTATGGCAGCCCCATAGATTGAGATAGCATCTGTATGCGCCTCAATTCTGGATACTGATCCAACCTAGTCTGTCACCCTGTTGGAGAATAGGGAAAGCTGCAACCATAGTCAGGGAGAAAAGTAGTACCTGTGGTTCAACCAAGAAGAAACGGAAGATTCTCACATCAGCATGAGGTAGGACATTGCCGAGGTAAGTCATTGCCAATTGCCCTGTAAGGTACCTCCCTTTTCCTAGCTATCACATTGCATTTTAGCCACTACATTGCAGTGCGTTGCATGAATCCAATTATCAAACCGGCTTCGCGTAACGTATAAGTCCAATCATCAAACCGGCTTCGCGTAGCGTATAAGTCCAATTATCAAAATCTTCCTGCATATCATTTTGCATCCTGCCCCTGAACTACGCTGGTTTGATTCCTTACAAAGGGATACGTAGGCAGCCTGCGAGCACAACCATTTATTTATCTATATTTTGTTTGTTTGTCCAAGTCTTCGGCCTTGTCAAAAATGGGTCGTCTCTGGGCTTTGACATTCACTCCCGTCACTTTTTGACTTCCGAGTTCTGTCAAAGAGGGGCAACTGTAGACACCCCATTTTTGACCATCCATAAGACTTCGACGCGACTGATGGTTTACATGGTGGAGAAAGTTGTGCAAGGGAAAGGTGCAATTTCTTCGGCAAAGAGAGAGGAACAAATCCCAACTTCACACCCCATTTTGGACCAAAGCTATTTTGAATGGTTTTTAGACCTTAAAACTCTCTCTTTCAAAACATTTTTGAAATAAAGTTTCTGCGATGTTCCGAGGCTCGCCTTTTGTCAAACGTCGCGTTTTTCGATAAACCGAGCAAGGACAAAGTGGAAATGAACGAAAGAGAGATGAAATCTTTGAAAAATCTTTCAAAACACCTTACTTAGGGGTTTGAAGTTGAAGAAAAGAAGAGAAGAGGGAAGAAATCCAGTCGGGGGAGAAAATGGGCATGAACCGTTAAGAGAGAGTCGAGCAGCCCTCGCCGAATCGGGCCTATTCATTTGGATACTTGGAATCAAGCTATGAGACCACCGTTGGAAAGCTTACTCCGGGCTTCATTTTTCACTCAAGAATCTCCTAAATCCAATTCCGGATAAGGGAGATATGGTTGATTGAAGTGGGGCATCACTCCGGTTGAACCGAAATCTGCGCGGCTTCACCAAAAAGGGCATAACTTTTTCCAAATGAGGAATTTTGATGCAAGGTTTGCGCCATTGGAAAGCTAACTTCCGGGGCTTCAATTTGGACAGTTGAATGGCCATCATTGGACTTCCCAATCACCCACCGGCCACATTTCTTTCCGGCAGCCCATTTTTTTGCCCTAAAAGTAGCTGGCCGGCTAGAAAACCTAGCCGGCCGGCCACCTATTTGGTGAAATGACTTTTTTGCCCTTTTAAACTAGCCGGCCATGTCCCCCTCCCCAAGTGTGTCCTGAAGTGAATTTTGTTTTCCACTACACCCATGTCCGAGGTTTGGCCATTTTGGGGGGAAACTTGGCTTGTTTTCCCTCCATTTCCCCCCCCCCCTTTTTCCACCATTTTTCCTATATAACAGCAGCCCCAGGTCTGGTTTTGAGGGTTAGAAAAAATGCTTTGAGCCTCTTGTATTGTATCTCTCTCCTTCTGCACTTCAACTCTCAAAAACCTTAAGTTCCTACACCCTTTTCCCTACAAGCCCTAACCACTCCACCTCATTCCATTCCAGCAGCTTGAAGCTGTTTTCCAGAGGCAAGGAGCACCCAAACTTGGTCCAAGAGGTTGCTAAGGGTTGGTCTTCAAGGTGAGTCCCAATTTCCCCTTTTCTTGCATTTTTTTGGTCTATTTCTTAGTCCCTCTTGCTTGCTGTTTTGAACTCCGACCAAAACTGAAAAGGTCATTTTTTTGAGCTCATTTTCTTGTTTCATTAAGGGCTCAACACTGTTTGGGACCCCCATGTTGCACTTGCTTCAATATCCCTTTGAATGCCATTATTTTGCATAGTATTTTTGGCTTATGTGTGATCTGTTTTGGAGCCTGATGTGAACTGTAAGTAGGCCTATTTTAAGCCCCTATTCAACATTGAAGAAGGGCTCAACACTGTTGGGGACCTCCATGTATCACTTGTCATTGTACCCCCCTTTGGTCCCCATTTTTGCATGATTTATTAGCTTATTAAGATTTTGTTTTTCGACCTTGGTCAGAACTGAAAATGGCCCTATTTTGACCTCCTCTACATGTTTCATCAAGGGTCCATGGCTGTTTGAGACATCCTTTTATACTTCATGTTATAGCTCTCTTATGGCCTTAATCTTGCATTGCATTTTGAGCATGTTTGTATACTGATTTGGGCTTGATCATCTACTGTAAAATGCCATATTTTGGGACCCTTTTCAACATTTTTGAAGGTCCTCACTTGTTTGAGACCCCATATATCAGTTACTTCTTTGCCCCTTTGTTGGCCCATTTCTTGCATGAATTGTTTTCCATACTTGTATCTGTTTTTGGGGCTTGTCATCTAATGCAAATCATCATATCTTTGGCCCCTCTTCAATGTTGTAGAAGGCCCCTTTCCTGTTTGGGGCCAGAATTTGTGACTTGCTTCATTACCTCTCTTGGCCCCCCATTTTTGCATGCTAATTTTGCCCTATTTGTACCCACTGTTTGGCCATGCTTCGAACTGTAAAAATGCTTGTTTTGGGGCTGCCTAGCTTCTGTCTTCACACTTCATATACGAATCATGCATGCTTTGTATAGCTGTAAGCCATTTCATGTACCTAGTTTTGCATTTCGGGAGAGATTCCATGCATCGGGTGTCATTTCGCCTTGTTTCGGGGCTGTTTTGCCCCTCATTTTGCTACTGATTTTTGCATATTTGCATATCATATTCCATGTCTTTGCCATGTCTTGTTAGAGTGGCATTCCGTGCCGTAGGTTCGGTTCTCGGTTTGCGTACACGTGTGCACGTATCCCGAGTTGTCTCATTTTCATCTGATGGCCTCTTATGTGAGTGTGGCTGAGGCTCTCTCATGTTGGTGTAAGCCCATATTGCATTGTGTATGCCATTTCATCCATAGCATTGTGTATGCTCGGTTGTGTATCACCTTGTGTAGCGTGTATGCCATTCCATAACATTGCGTATGTTAGGATTGTATCTTAGTTGCATTTCACGCATATCATGCATATTGCATCGTGTTCGGGATAGGAGTTATCCCGGGCACGGGAAACGAGGTACGTTTCGTACTCCGAGTGACGGAACGTGTCTCAATTCTCAAGTCACCGACACTCCGGATTATCCATGATGGAGTTAGGTTTTGTTGTAGTGTTCATATGCATTCATTCTATATTGAGTTGTGCAATTCGGCTCCTCGGCCATCATGTATCGAGATGCGTGATTGGTGGTACGAGGATCGAGACATGCACACATTTGTGAAAATACATTGCTATGCCCCTTTCCTGCTCTCTGTTGCAGCATATCAAGAATCAGCGGTCTTCCGAGGCTTGGCGCGCTTTTCAAGAATCATTGCAAAACAGAGGCTAATTGGGGCATTCCAGTGGATTTCCACGCAAAGCAGCCCAAACATGCATCATTCCATCATCCGGAGCAGAATCAAGGCAGTCCCTGGCTTGCATGCCAGTTTTATTATTTTCTTAGTTAATTTGTAAATTAATTAGGAATTTGTACATTATTTGGACTGTACTATTATTTCATTCGGGACTTTATATTTATTTGGACCCTCTGTGCGAGGGCATAATTGTAATAAGTGTGCGTGAGTGTGATGTATGTCTTCCAATCCCACGTCTTTCTTCCCTTTTATTTACCTGCTTATGATGGTTAGATTAGGGCATATTTCAATTAGCATACAGTATGACAGCATGTTTGCATCATTCATCTGTTTTGCACGCACCGGGCTCGGCGCATCATACAAACTGCATTTGTATTTCAATTCCAAATTGAATACGTGTTAGTTGTAGCATTCCATATGCCATGTTTAGAATAGCCGAGCCTGCTATAGTTGCATCTTTGCATGTGTTGCATTAGGCATTTCGGTATATTTAGGATCATGCATGATTTCTAATGAGCTTCTGTTTTGGCTTGGAGTACTCGGTGAGTTTTTATGCTTTAGCATCCTTGCATGCGTGTGAGTGTTGCCATGAATAGCATGCTTACCATGAGGCTATTTGCTTACATGATATATCTGTCTGAATGCCTGTGGGTGAAGGTTGGGTTGTTTGGATTGGAACAATTCATCAAGTGTTTTAAGCCCACCTGAGGGTGGCAAAATCTGCATTTTAAGCCTACCTGCGGGTAGCAAACCATCTTTCAAAAACAAACATGAAATGTTTTGTTCCAATTCAGGCGACCCGGTCTATACTTGTATGCTGTGCGCATCACA
>JAPPVO010006794.1:0-49800 GCA_030407325.1 Camellia japonica | reverse complement strand
GGGTTGAGATAGGGATGTAGTTGTTGTGGGCTTGTAAGTTGGTTTACACAGTGTTAACCATTTGTCGAATGCTAATGTTTTAGTTATTTCTCATATTTGGTTTAGCAAATCTCTACTGGGCTTTGGCTCACCCTTCTTGGGACACCCATTTACAGGTACAGGTGACATGCGCCTCTAAGGTCTTAGCTTGGAAGGTTTAGGAGTTAGAGACTCCATTTTTGGATTCATTTTGATGTTAAATGTAAATTCAAGCCGAGGGCTTTATATGAAAAGAGTTAGTACTCTTCTTTTTGTAACTAAGTTAGTACTTGGAAAGATGTAAGCTCGTAGGGCACTTTATTATGTTATAAACAGTTTGGAACTTATATGAAATATCTCTTGTGTCATATTAACTCTGATGCAGGTATGGAAATGTTATTTATCTATCATGTATATAGATCTATTAGATGATAGGATTATGTATTATTTTGAGGGCGTTACAACTTGGTATCAGAGCGTACCGGGTTTGAATACTTTGGGTACGTGGGAAGTGGTTAGTACCACAATGGGTTTGTCTCGCTTGATTGAGACGTTAACATATATTGTATGCTTATGTGCTTATATGAGTATGGGATTTGGTTCCTAAGATGTTGATTGAGTCTACGATTTTCTAGAAGTCCTATTGGAAGAGCACTTGATTACTGCTATTTCTAATTAGAACTCTAGCAACGCCGGTGGAACGGTCATTATCTGGGAATAAAATTCATATGTGTTTATGTGACTATGTGCATACATGGAATGATTTATTGTTGCCAATGTTTAGGACATGAGTGAGTTAGTTTCGGCACAATTGTGACTATGTCAATCTCGAGTGTTACCTTTATTAGGATGTCAGGACGTGGAAGGGGAAGTGGTAGGCATGGTAGGCCTAGGAGGCAGGAGATGCCAATACCGGATGAGATTCCAGCACAGGAGAAGGGGACAGGATAGGAAAATGTGGCTGAGCCAGTTGGGCAACAGGCCATGGGTGCTTTGGCACGAGAGTTAGTAGAGGTACTGAAATACTAGGGCTAAGAACCTAGCATAGGCCCCAACTGCCCCAGTTGCTAAGACAGGACCACTCCTACTAAAAAGGGAGTTCTTCCGGACCAATCCGGATATTTTTGGTGAGAGATCCTAAGGAGCCATTGAAGGTGAATGAGTGACATCATAGCTTGTGGTTATATCTTTTAGAATTTGGGTAGAAGCGAGCTGACTAGAGACTTCAAAGGAGATTTCAAAGTCACTACAACTATGAGTAGTTGTTGGGAGTACCTTAGAATTGCTAGAATGTATATCTAGTCTGGATGAATTCTATGTTGACTCGAAGTGCATTGTGTGAGCTTTTGGGTAAATTCTATGTTGGAGTGAAATTATGTGGGTGGATGTTAACAAGTGAAAGAAATAGAGTGGATGGATAAAAATAATACAGAAATTGTTTGGTTGGGCAACTAAAGTTGTAGCTGAGAATTTTTGAGTAGTGTATTTGGCACGATTGCATTATGTTTCGTAAAGGTTGGTGTTTCTTCTCGTTCAAATGAAGTAGTTGAGGCTAAGGTGATATGTGAATTTTGTTTTTTTGAATAATTCATGGAAGAATATGATTGTACTAGGAGACGAATGGAGGTTCTCATGGGACGAAATATTTGGAATCATTATTTGTGTTAGTTTTATTCAATTGGGTAACTGAGTATAAATTCATCTTAATTTTGAGATGAGCTAGTGTAGACACCCCATTTTTGACCGACCTTAAGACTCAGACGTCACCGATTGAGCGCTTGGTGATGTTTGCATATTGTGCTCGTTCAGAGGTTGCGGAGTCACGGCTGCGAGCCTTGCCTCCGGACTTCCGGACTCTTTTGTGCTTTGCCTCGGTTTGCAAACCGGGTCCCGTTTTCTCCATCTTCTTTTCCCGAAGGGAGGGAGAGGTCTCGTAGATCATCTCTCAGTGGCCGTAGGCTACGTTTCGTGGTCATAGGCCATTTTTTCCCATTTCGGAGCCCGGTTCCCGGTTTTCGGAGCCGTCGGCCGTGTGCCTCGGTTCGGGACCGCTTAACCACCTCCGTTTGCTCTGGTTTTTGGCATACATCTTATTTACTCCCTTTTGAGGGACACTGAGGCTCAAGAGACCAACTTCGTGGTCGAACGCCACCTCCGGTGCTTAACAGCTTGTTTTCGGGGCCCCAGGCTGCGCGTTTTGGCCCCCGAACCTTCGTTTTGCATCGATTTCAGTTCATTTTTGGCGGAGACCTTATTTTCATTGTTAGGAAGGTCGTAGAAGGGTGGGAGGCCAGCAATTGTTCTGAAGACCAGCTTTATTCCTTCATCGCCCGTTTTCTTCACTAGAAAGCTGACTTTTTCCATCCTCGGGCCACTTTTTCTGACTTTCCTCCACAACATTGTGTTGTACACACCTGGGAGGCCACCAATATGGGTTGGCCGGCCATCAACTCTTCCTGACCCTTTTGAACCCCTCTGAAAAGTTGATTTTTCTCTCTCCTGGGTTACATTTCTTGATTTTTTCTCTCCACATAGCTGTGTTATGCACACATGGGAGGCCACCTTTTTGGGGTGGCCGGCCACTAATTGTGATTGAACCTTTTGACCCTGGTCGGCCGGCCAGGGGAGGTGGCCGGCCAGCCACCTGAACCTTCTGAACCTGGCCGGCCATGATCCTCTCTCTTGGTTCCTTACAGCTGCACCTCTGTTTCCCCCCAAATCCTGTATCCGGGGGGGTCTTTTTGGGGGGGGGGGAAATTTGAATTTGATTTTCCCCCCTTTTTCTCACTCCCCCCTCTATAAAACCAGCCCCCCTAGCTCATTTTCAAGGGTTACAAAAATTGTTTGGAGCCTTGCATATAACTCTCTCTCTCCCTCTCTGCCAAACCTTTCAAACCCTAAGGCTCTTGCACCCTTTACACTACAACCCATAGCACCACACCTCCACACTCCATTCCAGCCCTTTGAAGCTGATTTCCAGAGGTTGAGAGCTCCCAAACCTGGTCCAAAAGTTGTTGAAGTTTGGTTCTACAAGGGTGAGTCCTTTTCTTCCATTTTCTAGTCTTTTCTTGCTTCATCTATAGGCCATACTTGAAAGCATTTTTGGGCTCCGACCTAAACTGAAAATGGTCTTATTTTGAGCTTATATTCGTGTTTTTATTGAGGACCTTTCTCTGTTTAAGGTCATCTACTATCCCTTCCCTTTTATCTCTCTTTTAGGGCCTAATCTTGCATGATATATTAGCCTTATTTTTGAGCATTTTTGGGCTCCGAGCCAAACTGTAAATAGTTATATTTTGAGCTCTTCTCCATGTTTGATTAAGGACCTATTGTTGTTTGAGGTCTCCTACTACCTATTGTCTCTCTATCCCTCTTTTAGGCCTATTTTTGCATGATAGTTTAGCCCTACTTGTGCTTATTTTCGAGGCTTGATATAAACTGTAAAGTGCCTTATTTTTAGCCCCTCTTCAACTTTATTGAAGGACTCTTTGCTATTTGGGGCCAGCTACTGTCCCTTGTCTCCTATCTCTCTTTGTAGGCCATTTTTGCATGATAGATTAGCCCTACTTGTGTTCATTTTTGAGAGTTTTCATAAACTTAAAAATATCTTGTTTCAATCTCATCTTCAAGTTTGTTTAAGTTTTCATTTTTGTTCGAGGTCACATGCCTCCTTGTATCCTTGATTGTCTCTTATTTTAAGCCCTACACCTAAGCTCTTGTTGCATGCTTTGTTTGGCCATCTAGCCACTGAAATCCAGTGGATTTTCAGTGGCTAACACACTGTTTTGAGCCTCTAAATCAGAGGGGGGTGACCCCCTCTCACCTTGACTTGTTTGATGGTCATTTTGGCCTTCCAAAGAGGCCCTATCTTGCATGCTTTGTTGACTGATTTCAGGGCCAATTTGATGAGTTTTGGGACTATCATATTTGATTTTCAGAGTTGTTTGTACCATGCTAAGTGTCCATCTTGTATGTGCTTAATAATCCATTGCATAGCCCTCTAAAGGAGCTCATCATTTTCGCATGTGTTGACTTCATTTCAGTGGTTATTCAGGCATATTTTGGCATGTTTTTTCACTGATTTTGGCTGGTTTGGTGTGATTCCATATGCTTCATATACTTGCCATGTAAACCATGTTTACTAGTCAAAGTTGCATGCTATTTTAGTCCATCTTGCTAGCATCTTTTGGCCATGCTTTGAACTAGAAATGTTCATTTTTTGGGACTGCCTTGGTTCTATCTTCATGCCTCATGATCAAATAATGCATGTATTGTATAGCTATAGGTCAATGCATGTGCCTAGTTTTGTGTTTCGGGACCATTCCATGCATCGGGTGCCATGTTTCCATGTTTCGGGATCATTTTGCATCATATTTCAGTGTTGGGACTTGCACACTTGTATGCCATATTTCATGCCTTGCCATGTCTTGTTAGAGTGGCATTGGTGCCTTAGGATCGGTCCTCGATTTGCGTGCATGCGTGCACGCATCTCGAGTGTCTCATTTTCATCTCATGGCCGCTGATGTGAGTGTGGCTGAGGTCCACTCATGTTGGTATAAGTCCATCATGCATTACGTATGCCATTTCATTTCATAGCATTGTGTATGCTAGGTTGCATGTTAGAGCATTGTGTATGTCGTGTTACATTGAGCATTGTGTATGCCATTTCATAGCATTGTGTATGCTAGGTTGTATATTAGTTGCATTCATGCATGTCATGTATATTGCATTATGCTTGGGATAGGAGTTAGCCCAAGCACGGGAAACGAGGGACGTTTCGTACTTTGAGTAACGGAACGTGTCTCAATTCCCAGTCGCCGACACTCCGGATTAACCATGATGGAGTCTCGGTCTTGTTATGTTTATATGTGCATTCATTTCATATTAAGTCGTGCAATTCGACTCCTCAGCCATCATGCATCGAGATGCGTGATTGGTGGCACGAGGATCGAAGACTACACTCCCTGAAGAGTAGTCAAGCATACATATGTGAAAATACATTGCCATACCCCTTTCTTGCTCTCTGTTGCAGCAAATCAGAAACCGGCAGTCTTTTGGAGCTTCGCGCAATACTCCGGGCATAATTGTAAACAAAGGCTAATCGGGGCATCGTAATGGATTTCCTCGCAAGGCAACTCAAACATGCATCATTCATCATTCGGAATAGAGCCGAGGCGGTCTGTGGATTTGTGTGCCATTTATTGCTTTCCTAGATTAATTTGTTAATTAATTAGGGTTTTTTGTACTTATTCGGACTGTACTATTTATTGGGACTGTATATTATTCGGACCCTCCGAGCGAGGGCACAACTGTAATAAGTGTGCGTGCGTGTGATGTATGTCTTCCAACCCCACGTCTTTCTCCCTTTTATTCACCAGCTTATGATGGTTAGATTAGGGCATGTTTCAATTAGCATATAGTATGATAGCATGTTTGCATTCATTCATCTGTTTTGCATGCACTGGGCTCGGCGCATCATAACTCACTGCATTGTATTTCAATTCCAAGTTGAATACTTGTTAGCTGTAGCATTCCATATGCCATGTTTAGAATAGCCGAGCCTGCTATAGTTGCATCCCTGTATGTGTTGCATTAGGCATTTCTGTATAATTAGGATCATACATTGATTTCTAACATAGCTTATGTTTTGGCTTGGAGTACTCGGTAAGTTTTTATGCTTTAGCATCCTTGCATGTGTGTGAGTGACTGCCATGATAGCATGCTTACCATGAGACTATGTGCTTATGTGATATATCTGCCTGAATTCCTGTGGGTGAAGGTTGGGTTATTCGGATTGGAACAAAATCATTGACTGTGAGTCTTAAGCCCACTAGATAGTGGCAAAACTATCTTTTCTAAGCCCACCCGAGGGTGGCAAAATCTTCATTTTTAAGCCTACTTGCGAGTAGCAAATCATCTTTCAAAAACAAACATGAAATGTTTTGTTCTAATTCAAGCGACCCAGTCTATACTTGTATGCTGTGCGCATCACATAGTAAATCTAGGCTAATAACCGGAATAAGAGCACACAATGTTTTCAAAACTAGATATCATGGTTAGTAGAAGCCGATCTTTGATCGGGCGAGCGGGGGTGCTCACGAAGTGACCTTCCCCAATCGTACCCAAGTTCCCGAGCCGAGGCAACTTTGGTGATGACGGACACGTGGCCTTAGGCACGAGTCAGGGTTTCCTAAATTTCCCAAAATAAAATATTTAGGTGGCGACTCTGTATCTGGCAAAGCAGTCCATGTTTGGCACTTCTTTCAAAAAATCTGTTTTCTCAAAACGATTTGCCGGATTTGGACTCTTTGGTTCAGATTGAGAACCGTGACAATTTGAGTTCGAACTGTAGTGAGCCCAATATGAATAGAACGGGACTCATCCCTCCCGGGGCGTTCGGGGATGTCTACAGTTTCTGGCGACTCTGCTAGGGAGTTAGAGAACTTGACTCGAACTCATGATATCTTGTTTTGATTACACTTATGTGTTTACTTGCATTGCATTTGCATTGGTGCGCCTAGAACACCGTGTTTGCCATCTGCTATTCCTGAGCGGTTTGCCAGAGGCTGCGTGCCATAAGGCTTACCGGTTACGGGCTCTGCCAGTATAGGAACACAAACCCCGGTTTTACCGGGGCACCCTTTTGACCATTCGACCTAGTGCATATTCGGAATCCGTAGTGACCATTCCAAACTAGGACAGGTTGCTTACCCAATATAGGTTGTTTGAAACCGCTGCGTGTGTAGTGAAACCCTAGCTCCTGACAAAATAGGACAGGGAAACCCTACCCCAACATAAGGGTGTTTTGGCTCTCACTTATCTGCTATGTGCTTTTAGAGTGCGTCTCTACAGGGAATGCATGTATCAGTTTATGAGTTTGGGCATCAGACCTGCGGGCATCAGTCAGTGTTTGAGAATCAATTATCTGCGGGTACCAGATTCAGTTTTCGGCAGTTTTCGGGGATAGTGATTCAGGGATAATGATCAGCGTTTGAGGACAGTGTGTGTTCAGCTTATCGACCGTGTGTTGTTATGCCCAGCTGTGTGTTGTGTATTTATTTTAAGCTGTTATGCTGTTCGTTTATCTGGTTATTTATTTCCTTATTGCTTTATTTATCTTTTGCTAGGACAGTTTTAGCACAATTGCTTCCGACCCAGTAGATATTCCCCAAGCACTTTGGACAAGAGGTCGTCGGCTCAATCGATCTGAGGATCTGGTTGACGGACAACCAGTGTTTCATTCTCTACCCCCGATTGTCAGACGGAGGCCGAGAAAGCGTAGTGTGTCTGAGCAGAGATTACCGAAGCAGTGGTCTACCCTAGCAGTGAACAATCGGGCTGAGGTTTCAGTTTCTGCCATAGAAATACACATACCAGTCAGTCAGCAGGATCAGCAGAATACGGCCGGGATAGAAGAAATGATGCGACAGCTCCAAGAGAGCATGAAGCAGATGCAGGAGGACGCTGTCCGCCAAGCGGAGTTCTCTAAACAGCAGGCCACAGTCATGGCCTAGCAGGCCGAGCTCATCACTAGACTCCAGCAGTAAACTAGAACATCAACATCACACCCAGCTCCTCCTCCACCAGGGGTCCCATTACCCGAGCAAACACCAACTGTCCAGAACGTCCTGCCAAACATCCAAAACACCTTGCAAATGTCCAGAACATCCAGGAGGACACAGACCTTCCAACGGGGCCAGCTCCGCCCCCACTTCCGCCTCAACTGTCCAAAACACATACACCCGCCAACCACCCGGACTCTCCCTTCGAGTTCGAAATAGACCCTACAGCACTGAAATTGAGCAAGCTCGAGAAGCTATTCAAAAAATCCCAGGGGGTAAAAGCTATCCCGGATATCGAGGACGGATATACCGATGTGGCTGTGACATTACCGGATAGATTCAAAATGCCGCAGATCGATCGCTTCGACGGATCTGGTGACCCCATGGTCCACCTCCGGCTATTCTCAGACATACTGCGGCCAATGGGCCTAACTAGACCTCAGAAGCTTTCCCTATTCGGCCGGACCCTGTCGGGTGTGGCCGTTATCTGGTATGCGAAATTGGAGGATGATGTCAAGCGAAGTTGGGATGAAATGGTCGAGGCCTTTGTTGCGCAATATTCTTACAACACCCAAATTGAGATTACAACTCGTGATCTCGAAACAACAAGGCAGGAGCTCAAAGAGAGTTTCTCGGATTTCGTGACCCGGTGGAGTGCGAAGGCCTCGATGATGACTTTAAGGCCCACCGATAAAGACCAGATCAGGATGATTGTGCACAATCTCCAGCCAAAACTGATGCAAAAAATGATTGTGCTCCCCTTTCCCACCTTTTCGGATCTGCACGAGATGGGGGTACAAATTGAAGATGCAATAAAACAGGGTCTGATTGACCAAGACAGGGAGCAACCCCAGAGAACTTTTAACCGCAACAACAATGCAGGCCCAAGTGGCGCTGCAACTGCAAGAACTTCGGAGGTAAGCATGGTCGCCACCATTCCCCCTCCCCTTCCAAGGCCCATGGCAGCCACACCCTTCTCCGGTGCATCCGGAAGCAGTACACAGACCACTAAATACCAACCCAGAGGCCAAAGAACCTTCACCCCATTGTACATGCCCCTGTCCAAGGCTCTAGGGGTCTTAATCAGAAAAGGGCATCTAAAACCCCTGGAGCCGAGGCCGTTACCAAATCCACTACCCCCCACTCACAACCCAGTCAAATATTGTGCATATCACCAGCAACACGGTCATGATACCGACCAATGCTTCAGATTGTGTCATGAGATTCAAGATCTCGTTGACAAATAGGTGATTTTGCCACCAGAAAGACCCAATGTCACAACCAACCCACTCCCTACACACAACCAAGCTCCACCTCCCAAAAGAATCAACTTTATCCAGACTGGGGTCGTGTCTTACGATCCTAGCATCTATATCACTCCTTCCCATCTACCTAAGCCGGAGGTGCTCCTTCCCGACTGCACTGACCTTTTGTGCATGCTGGACATCTCTACAACCCAACCTGAGCCAATGGTAGCGGCTGGCGAAGACAGCACAGCGGAGATCGCAGAGGAGGATGGAATAGTTGAGTCAGGGTTTGAGCAGTCTGGGAATTTTGATGGGGAAGTCTACGATCCGAGTAATTACATTCTGTCAGCGGACCAGCCCGAACCAAGTATAGAATTGCCAGAGAGAGTAGAACTGTGTGTGATCCGGGGGGATAGATTTGAGCACGGGACGGATGATTTGACGGCCGTAGAAGAGGGCTTTGCCAACCTGCAGCTTTTCGATGACCAAGAATCAGGGGGCGCAGCAGTCAACTGGTTTGATTATGAGGAATTGGCAGAGGCCACTGGATGGCTAGATGATCAACCGGATGTGGTGGAAGAGTTCCAACCAGAACAGGGCTCGGCAGGGGCGAGAGTATCAGTTGTGGCCGGAAAGGCCGAAAGTCAGAGTACATTGCCGGAGAGCGCCGATACGAAGAATTTCGCTCAGAACAGGAGCATTGGGAATACAGAGAAAGTTGAACAACAAACTGCGCTAACGCGGGTGGAACAAGAAAAGATTTGGGATTCTGAGAGAATCCGGAAAGCCAAAGCCCATGAAGGGATTGAAAGTGTTGTGGGCACGAGGACAGAAGATGCTGCGAGCACATGGGCTGAAAGTACTGCGAGTACAATCATGCCGGAGCCAGACAGGTGCCTTTTGAATGCCAACAGGATGTGGTGGGAAGACGATGATTTATGTCTTGCCCCCACAGACGAAGATTGGGGAAGCAATCAACTAAATGACACCTGGTATCTCGATGAGGTTGATCCCATGACAAGAAGTGGGTGGTATTTCAAGCCCCCGCACCTAGACCAGCCAGAGGCATCTGGGAAGGATAAGGAAGCTGAGAGACAGAAAGAGAAACAGATTGAAGAAGAAGCTGTACTGAAGCAGCTGAAGAAGATACAAGCAGACATCTTCATCTAGGGACTGCTTATGGCATCACGAGTACACAGACAGACTGTCCTATCTGCTATGGACAAAGCTAAACTCTCTATAGATACCACACCAGAGCAGCTAGTCGGACTGGTCTTTCCGGGAGGAGGTTCCCCGACGATAACCTTTTCAGACAAAGAACTGCCGCCTGAGGGCGCAAATCATAACAAACCCCTCTACGTCTCTGTGGAATGTAGAGACAAATGGGTGCCAGTGGTTCTTGTCGACACGGGATCCGCCATTAACGTGTGCCCGTCAAGAACGACATATGCAATCGGGTTAAAGCCTGCAGACTTCGTGCCAACTACTCAAGTGATCAGAGCCTATGATAACACCAGCAGGGAGGTGATGGGGACTGTCAAAATTCAGACCCAGGTTGGTCCAGGACAACACAACATTGAATTCCATGTCTTGGATGTTGCCGCAACCTTTAATCTACTCTTGGGGCGGCCGTGGTTGCACCAAGTGAAGGCAGTCTCTTCCACTTTGCATCAGATGTTGAAGTACCCTCACGGGAAGGGGGTGGCCATTGTTTTCGGGAATTCGTCAATCCATCCACCGCCAGAAGTATCTACACCAGTCTTGGAAATCGAGCACAGCACGGAGGATGTGTTCTTATCAGGGTTTACTCTGGCTGAGGCTCGGGTTGTGCAGAATATCATGGCTGTTAATAAGGGAGTGTACGTCAGTGCTCAATCTGTATACCTCATGAACAAGCTCAACACATCCCTGGGATGGGATTGGGAAGGAGCGGCGGAAGGGCGTCGCAAGCATTGGCCGAAGTGCCACACAACCCTCATACCTTTAGATTGGGTTATCAGCCCACCAAAGAGGATTGGGTAAGGAAGGGAAAGGAAATGGCTGGAAGAGCTAAAGCGAAGAAGGCAGGGAAGCCTTTTGACTTAATGCACCGGCCCATTCAGGGTACCCTAAACGGACGCTTCGTCCGGGAGGGGGAGGACTTTCCATTTTGTGGCTTCCCAGAGCTGTGGCTGAACGCAGAGAAGAAGCGCGTGCCAGGTTTCGAGATCTTCTTTGATCTGCAGTTATCCGGGGATGACGTTGCCGAAGAGCAGACAGACCCATTAGCTGAGGTTGAGCAGTGTAAGGAAGTGGATGCCGAGGGCGCTGAAATTGAAATGGGGGTAGCATTGGCTTGTCTACTTTCAGATCCTCCGATCGACCAGAAGTGCTTGTGGGATAACTTCTCGGTGTCCATGATTGGGAATGAAACGGCTGCGGGCCTACCAGCACTATTTTGGATGCATCTATCGCACCCTCTCTCACTTGGCAATACGAATAGGGATTTTTGTCCAGCAGTACCGGGTCAGGTAGTGAGCCGGAATCTGATTCCACCGAGTCTTGTGAGTCGGAATCAGGTTCCAGCTCGACTGAGTCTGAGTCTGGTAATCCTGGGGATGATAACCCAGATGCCACAGTTTTGTCCAGGTCATCTTTTTCTTTCTCTTTCGAGTCTGTTGTAACCGAGGAATCAGACGATTTGGATGTGCTTAATGAGAATCAAGTAGCTGTGGTTTCTGAGTACTTTTCTGTGCCCTTGATTTGTTGCATTAACTCAGACTTTCAAAATTTTGATGAAAACGACGAGGAAGAAATTCCTCCGGTTTTGCAATGCTTAATTGAACAAGAGCAGGAGAGATTTGTTAAACTCCTCATGGATGAAATCACTACTGTGAATATTGGTACTGAGGAGGACCCACGGCTGGTCCAGATCGGGTCCACGTTGTCTTCGGAGGAACGCGAGCACTTAGTTGCTTTATTAAAAGATTTCAAAGATGTTTTCGCGTGGTCCTACGAAGACATGCCTGGGATCGATCCTGAGATCGTACAGCACTGGATCCCTCTTGACCCCGAGGCCCGACCCGTCAAGCAAAAACCCAGAAGGATCCGTCCGGACTGGGCTCTCAAGATTAAGGAAGAGGTCACCAAGCAAATCGATGCAGGCTTCCTGTTGGTATCCGAATACCTGACTTGGTTAGCCAACATCGTTCTAGTACCGAAGAAAGATGGCAGGATCCGGGTATGCGTGGACTTCAGGGATTTGAACAGAGCCAGTCCGAAGGACGACTTTCCCTTGCCGCATATTGATGAGTTAGTGGACTTTACAGCGGGGCATGCTTTGCTTTCATTCATGGATGGTTTCTCAGGGTACAATCAGATAGTAATGGCACCAGAAGACCGGGAAAAGACTGCGTTCACCACCCCGTGGGGGACATACTGCTACAGGGTGATGCCGTTCGGGTTAAATAATGCTGGAGCTACTTATCAACGGGCCGCGACCACAATATTGCATCACATGATCCACAAAGAGGTTGAGGTGTACGTGGACGACATGATTGTCAAGTCCAAAGATAGAAAGGGCCACTACACCACCTTGCAAAAGTTCTTCCAAAGGATCAGAGAATTCCGGTTGCGGCTGAATCCTCAGAAATGTACGTTCGGTGTTACAGCGTGAAAAATGCTGGGGTTTCTGATTACACAGAGAGGCATCGAAGTCGACCCTTCCAAAATCAAGGCCATCTTAGAAATGCCACCACCAAGGACTGAAAAGAAGGTGCGAGGCTTTCTGGGTAAAGAGCAATTCATAAGGCGGTTTATCTCAAAATTAACCTTGACTTGTGAACCACTTTTTGGTCTCCTGAAGAAAGGAAAGAAATTCCAATGGGACGGCCGATGTCAAGCTGCTTTTGAACAGATCAAGGAATATTTACAAAACCTGCCCGTGTTATCACTGCCAGAACCGGGGAAACCGTTGATATTGTACCTCTCAGTAACTGAGACCACAATGGGTTGTATGCTCGCACAAGAATCAGAGGACAAAGTGGAGAAAGCCATCTACTATCTGAGCAAAAAGATGCTAGAGTATGAGACTCGCTACACACCGTTGGAGAAGGCTTGCTTAGCTTTGGTATGGGCTACCAGGAAGCTGCGGCACTACCTGTTAGCTCACTCCGTAATGCTGGTTTCACGACTCGATCCCATCAAATATCTTTTCGAGAAACCAGCACTTACGGGTAGGCTAGCTCGTTGGTTGCTGTTGTTCTCCGAATTTGATCTGAAATATGTGACACGCAAGTCAGTCAAGGGAAGAGCAGTGGCAGAATTCTTAGCCGATCATCCAGTGGAAGAGAGTGAAGCAGTTGAGTACTTATTCCCAGATGAAGCCATTTTGCACATCGACGATGAAACTTGGACGATGTACTTTGACGGAGCATCAAATCAGTACGGGTATGGGATAGGAGTGTTGCTGATAGCACCCGACAATTCCCGTATCCCTCTAGCCTTCAAACTCCGGTTCAAAGTCTCGAACAACGAAGCAGAATATGAGGCATGCATTGCCGGTCTAGAAGCAGCCCTAGAACTAGGGGCAAGACGGTTGGACGTCATCGGGGACTCGAACCTTGTTGTGTCTCAAGCAAAAGGAGACTGGAAAGTCAAAGAAGAAAAGATGATGATGTATCACCAGACCTTGGATTTGCTAATCCCTCGCTTTGAGAAGCTAAACTTTGCTCATCTACTAAGAGAGAACAACAGGTTTGCAGATTCTTTAGCAACTCTATCTTCCATGATAGACATCTCGTTCAGAGTCCAGATGCGTCCAGTCATCATTGATCAGAAATTTGCGTCGGCCTATGAGACGATTGCTGCTATAGATAAGGTTCAGGACGAAAACCCCTGGTATTACGACATTTGGAATTTCTTGGAGAAGGAAGCGTACCCGCCAGGGGTAAATGCCAAGGATAAAAGGGCAATCAGAAGAATGGCCGTTCAGTTCATCATCTGCGAGGGTAAGCTGTATAAAAGAGGTCATCTGGGAATGCATAAGCTGTGTGTCGATGCCGAAGAATCGAAGCGCCTAATGGAGGCCATCCATGGAGGGGAATGCGGTGCGCATATGAACGGGGTAATGCTAGCACAGAAGATCCTCAGACAGGGTTACTACTGGTCCACCATGGAGGAGGACTGTATCGGTTTTGTTCGGCGATGCCACAAATGTCAAATTCATGCAAATCGCATGAACATTCCGCCGTCGAAGCTATACAATATGACTTCGCCATGGCCATTTTCAGTCTGGGGAATTGATGTGATCGGGGCTGTCACTCCGAAGGGGTCGAATGGGCATGAGTTCATCCTGGTCGCAATAGATTATTTCACAAAGTGGGTCGAGGCCCAATCTTATGCGGTGTTGAAAGCTTCACATGTTGCGAAGTTTATCAGAAACAACATCATCTGTCGCTACGGAGTCCCAAACGAGATAATTTCAGATAACGGTTCCCACTTCAAGAAGGAAGTGATTGACTTGTTGGAAAAATACAATGTGGCTTTTCATAAGTCATCTACCTATCGGCCACAAACCAATGGAGCGGTTGAGGCCGCCAACAAGAACATCAAACACATACTGCAGAAGATGGTAGAGACCTATCGGTATTGGCCAGATAAGCTGCCGTTTGCTCTGTGGGGCTACCGGACTTCAATCAGAACTTCTACTGGGGCGACTCCATATTCATTGGTTTATGGGATGTAGGCCGTTCTACCTATCGAAATCGAGGTCCCGTCTTTGCGAGTATTGGCTGAGTGTCAAATAGCCGAAGCAGATTGGCAGCAGAACAGTTTGAGGAACTCATGCTCTTCGATGAGAGAAGACTGAAAGCACTGTACTATGTTCAAGGTTATCAGTGCAGAATTGCCCGGGCTTTCAACAAGAAAGTTAAGTCCAGGAATCTAAAGGAAGGAGATTTGGTGCTCAAGGACAACCGAGCTCTCATCCACGACCCAAGGGGCAAGTTCAGACCCAATTGGACTGGTCCCTACATCATTAAGTCTATCTGGTCAGGTGGAGCTGTGGTTCTAATGGATCTAGATGGCTTAGAGTTCTCACAACCGATCAACATGGACAAGTTGAAGAAATATTACCCTTGAGAGGCTCACTAGGCCGAAAACCCGAAAGGGCGACCTAGGCAAAACTCAGAGCACAAAAAATTTGAAATTATAAAAACTGAGCTCGCAAGGTTGAAAACCCGCAAAGGGCGGCCTTGGCAAAAGTTAGAGCGTAAAAGGAGAGTGAACCCGAGCCTGAACTACATAAGGCTTGATTCCCATCTTTGGGATACGTAGGCAACTTCATCCTGGAGTTCAGCCATAAACTTTTTCCCCGATCAACTTTGTCCATTTGATCATCTCAGTCATCTTTGTCCATCAGCATTCATCGTGATCTCCGGTGCAGTGCTTTTCAGACTAGGGGCAACTTTCCGTTGCTGTGCAGTGTCGCGGCACTATTCAGACTAGGGGCAACTTTCCAGTTGCTGGGATCCGGGGTTGTGCATCTCAGTGACAGATTTCAGGCGTGTCCAGTTCTGATCCATATCGAAAATAGTTTTGAAAAGTTTTAATAAAAGTTGACTTTGTTCAAATTAATCTTTTTACAACTAAGACCATTTTTGGACCAAATCGGAAAATTTTCAGTACCCAAACCTTCAATTTCATTGATTTCAAAACAGAGTTCTCCTGCTCTTGCATACAAATTGAGGTTGCTTTTTATTACATTCATAAAGAAAACTTGAAAGTACTGGTAAAGCAATAAATCCGGGGCATAGATAAGTCAGGCGTCCCTGCGCCCCCTCCCAGAGCTGGTCAAAGCCTCTGATGCCAAATTGGGCCCGATCTGTGCCTCTTCATTGAGCCAATCTAAGCACTCGTCAGACAAAGTGCAACTGAAAGTAGGAGCAGGGGCCAGGAGCTCTCTAGTCCTCCAGGCTGTGGCATACCAGGCAAGCTGTGCGCCTCGAACCGGGAATGTGGCAGGAATACTCTATCCTCTCTGGCGGCAAGTCTGATCGTGACCGAACTGACGCTGGAACCGGAACGGAAAGTAGAACACACAGTGGGTCAGACCAATCAACTGGATCTCGGTCTGCCGGGACATGCTATAGCTCATCGCCGGGAGATTGAGCCAAGGACAACGCCAAGCAATGCGATCTGCAGACAAATTGCACATCCAGTCAAACCACCACCCCTCATCAGGGGCATCGACTAGGCGTTGCCGAAAGAAGTAGCCGCGAGCCGAGTAGGCTGGGCAAGAGTCCACAACCTGCAATTTATCCATCAACCATACCTGGGAAGGGATGAAAAATGAGAGAATAAAGAATAGAGAGATGTATGATGAGAGAAAAGTAAGAAAAGGGTTTTGTGAGAAAAACTGAGCCTGAGGGCCGAGTGATGTAAGCAACACATATGTGAGATTGGGTGGGAAACATTCCCTGCAGCAGTAGTGGACTCCCCGCAAATCTAGTCGTCTCCTGCGATAGAAAGCATCTAAGCCCATCAAAGTCTCGGCCAATGTCATGGCGATGCAGCTCTTTCCTTCCTTCAAGCCTTGAGCAACTTTAATCAGACGAATGCTAGATCCACCAAAGCCTGGGGCAAGCAAAAAGTGAGATAACATGCATAAGCGAAGGGCGTGTTGCCGAAAACCTTGCCAATAATGGTTGCCGCGGTCACCGGCATCAGAAAAGCGATGAATCAAGCCGAGGATGTCCAGTTCCCTGTTGCAGATCAGAGACCGAGCGTCATGCATGGTAAGCCCACACATCCGCCCTAAAACTTGGGCATGGCCGAAGCGAAACTGAGGCAAAATTTCTTCATAGCATTCAGATTCCATCAAAACTTGAAAATCTTCGAAAGTTGGACATACCTCTTGCCCACCGAAGCTAAACACATGCGTCACCGGGTTCCAAAACCTCGCCGCGGCATGAAAGAAGGGAATGTGCAGCGGAGTACGGCTCAGCGTGAATAGTGCATTCAAGCCGAAGCCCCGGAAGTTCAACTTTTCCGAGCCATCTAGAGAAGCAATCCAAGCTGTGAGATTTTCGACGAGAAATGCCTCCATTTTGGTGCAAAACTGAGATGAAATGAATCAACCACGAGGCTAGAGCTTTTAAAGAGGATAAGACACTGTTCGGGGGACACGTGTCAAAAATTTGGTGATTGCTGAGCTAGGTGGCCGGCCGGCCACCTTTTCTGGCAGGTCGGCCACCCCTTTCCCCTCAAATGCAAAAAGCTGGCCGGCCAGTTCCCAAAGGTGGCCGGCCATGCTGCAAAATGGGTCTTTGGCCCTGTTTTACCCTCTAGAGGAAAGTTCCTAGCATTTCCATGCATCGGGAGCGTCAAAGACCTCCATTTCCCTTAGTTTCGGATGCGTTCCGTCACCCAGATCGTCTGAAATGCACTTTGTTTACAGAGTTGTTGTTAAGCCTTGCCTATCGAGTTGCTGTTTTGCTTATCGAGTTGTTGTTTTGCTTATCGAGTCGTTATTTTGTTTGTTGAAATGTCTTGTTTATCGAGTCGTTAAGTTTTGTCGAGCTGTCGAGTTTCGTGTATTGAGTTGTTACCTTTTGTTTAATTTTGTAGTTTTGCTTATCGAGTTGTCGACTTTGTTGTGTTTTGCTTATCGAGTTGTAAACTTGCTAAGATTCTGTTATTTTCTTAGTAAGTTAAGTTGTTTAGTTTGTTGCGTCGGTTCACTACCTAACTTGGCAAACACACAATGCACATTCCATTCAATCTCATTTTCGTGCAAAATGATGCGATACGATGCTAAGAACATAAAACACAACACTTTTTTAAAAGCTGTTTCATTCCATCATGCTTCCTTTGTTATAACATTTTACAACAAGGGTACAAGTTTTACAGGAAATAAAACTGCCTAACAATGTACAATGTGCTAAAACTACTAGTAAAAAGGTAAATAAAACAGGGAACAGCCGCATCAATGCTCTGAAGAGCAGGAATAAGAGGCCCTCTTTGTCCTCTTCTGCGGAACAGCCTCTGCACCATCATCGCCATCATTTGAGTCGGGGCTGCCATCCTCGGAACCCTCCTCAGCCTCATCTCCACTACCGGAACCAGGATCGGAGCCACCCCCTCTATCAGCGGATGTCTCTGACTGGGGATCTGCAGCCTCCTCCTCTTCCTCGCTGGGCTCCTCCTCTATGATGTGCGCCCTGCGTCCACCTCGTCCGCGAGACGACCCCCCTCTCTTAGCTCCTCGAGAAGGCCTAGATGGCCCAGCTCCTCGGGAAGGCCTGGATGGCCCGGCCTATGACTGAGCGTACACCGGGGGCATCTGAAAATGAAGAATGCAATTTGAATACATCAGCCAAAACATGTATATCAGATACAGATGCAAGCGAACTACACAGAGTGGGTGCGTGCAGGTACAGTACGTAAATGTGGTGTGTCAGATGTGCTCTACACAGGCAACCTATCAATGCAGTAAAATGTTTAAGATCAGCATATCATCAGAAGTATGATAAATGCAAGAAAACTAAAGGGTACCTGGACACCCATGATGGACAACTACGCCTCTCTCCGCAGGACCATACCCTCAAGTGAGGCTACCATCCCGAGCACCTCATCCATGTACTCCCTGGGTGGCTGCAGATACAAGCTCAAGTCATCAATGAATAAACAAATGCCAAAGTATCTGTGTGATAAACGGAAAACAGTGGAACATACCGGCGGTGAGTCAGGGTCACTGACATATCGGTGATCAGGCATAGGAGGCTCTATCGGGATCGGGTAGGAAGTCCCATATCTCCATCCTGTCAGCTCAGTTGGCATATCTGGCCATCCAGGATGATGATGAGTCGGAGGAATCGGGGGAACCAATCCACCCCCGCCTCTAGACGTACCAGCCCTACTGGTGGAAGGGACATCGGCAGTCCGAGCTCGACTCGATGAGGGCATACCAGCAGACCTCCTCGTCGGAGTACGGACTCCCGTCAGCGGAGGCATCAAGTAGGTGTGACGGTAGGTCGCATACTCCCCCTGCTCCAGATGTAGGAAGGCATCGGTACCTTGCATAGCATCAACGACCTCCTAGGGAGAGAGCCTATCGGCGGTCCGCATATCATCTGGGGGTGCTGAAGGAATGTCCTGCTCAGGATAGCCCCATACCTGACGCAAGAAGCGATCCCCCAAAAACCAGGCCCTACCAACTGGCCCCTCGAACAAGACCCGATACCGGGAGGCACCCCACGCTCCGGCAAACTGAAACCGGAGGTCTCTGCCTTAAGGCGCCCAAGGCTGCCACGAAATCTGCGGAACCAATGCATGAGCTGATCAGAAATTGTGAATGTGCAAGATAAATCAAAGATTGGAAACATGAAGAACTGAGAGTTCTGAAATACCTCCGACGTCCGCACCGTATCGAAGTACTGCCGAAGGTAGAGGAAAGACTCCCGAGGTCTCGGCCGGTACTGGCCCTCAAATACGAGTGAATAAGGAGTCGTGGGGGGTACCTCCACCTGAAGCTCTGGAGCTAACGTCGGGAAGTACACGTAGACCCATAGCTGTGGAAAACAGAACAGTAGCCATCAGAATACAGAATGCTGAGTGCAAGATGCAAATACAAAATGCTGAGGGCAAAGTGCAAGGTACAGAATGTAAAGTGCGCCGTGTGTGCAGTGTACAAGTAATGAGAAGCAGAAATGTAAATCAAGAGGGCAGAAAGTACCTCCCAGGCCCTCCAATAGCCACCGACCATGTTCCCCCGTCCGCGGGAGGTCGCGCTTATATAGCAGTAGAGAGTAGCCAGGCTGGCGCCGCCCCAATCATACCGGCTAACCTGTGAAAGGTCCACTAGGGCACTCAACAGATAGAGCCCGACAGTATTCCCTCTATCAGCAAACAGAGTGGTCCCGAAGAGGAACATCAGAAAATCGCGGGTGTACTATGCCACCTCCTCAGGAGTCTCAGGCTCCATCTCCGCCCTCCTGAAATGGGAAGAGAACCAGGTGTATCGGACTCTGCCCGAAGATCTGTCAACTGGCGGGCGAGCCCCCAATAAGTATATCCATGCAGCCTCCCACTGGCCCATATCCTCGTCATATGGGATGGCCCAGCCTCCCACATCAAGGCCCGTCAGTACGGCGAAGTCAAACGGGGTCATGGTCATGTCCCCGGTCGCAGAGAAATGGAAAGAGTTAGTGGTGTCCCACCATCTCTCTACCAAAGCACCCATCAGCGTCCTACTGGTAGGACAGCGGGAAATCCCAGCGCAAAAGAGCCCAAACCCTGCCACGTCAACCAAATCCCGGACAGCCTCTGGAAGCTCTGCGTACCACTCTCTCGCCGTGACAGAGCCATATCCTCGCGCGGTACGAGCAGTTACCTGCATTCAGATGAACATATGTATTCAGTTTCAGAATGAAATGTATAAGCTGCGTGCAAATAAAATGTACAAGCTGCATGCAAATGAAATGAATAAGCTGTGTGCAGAATGGAATGGTTAGGCTGCGTGCAAATGAAATATATAAGCTATGTGCAAAATCAAATCAGATACAGAATTTGGGCTGTGTGTTCAAATTTCAAAGTATGGGCTGTGTGTTCATCTCAAAGTTTGGGTTGCGTGTTCAACTCTCAATCAGTGTGTGCTGTGTGTTCGCCTCAACAACGAACTGTGTGTTCGACATCAAAGTGGGCTGTGTGTTCATCTCAAAGTTTGGGCTGCGTGTTCAACTCTCAATCAGTGTGTGCTGTGTGTTCACCTCAACAACGAGCTGTGTGTTCGACATCAAAGTGTGGGCTGTGTGTTCATCTCAAAGTTTGGTCTGCATGTTCAACTCTCATTCAGTGTGTGCTGCGTGTTCACCATCAATTTGGGGCGGTGTGTTCAGAAATTCAAAGTTTGGACTGCGTGTTCAACCGACAACAAGTGTGAGCTGTGTGTTCAAAATTCAAAAACAGTGGGCTGCGTGTTCTACTCTCGACAAGTGTGTGCTGCGTGTTCACCTTCAATTTGGGCTGTGTGTTCATCTCAAAGCATCAGGCTGTGTGTTCAATTCTCAACAAGTGTGTGTTGTGTGTTCACGACCAATATACGAGCCGCATGTTCAGAAAGTCAGAGTGTTTGAACTGTGTGTTCAAGACGCAAATGGAATACGGTGTTATAGACTAAATATTCAAAACAAGCTGTGTGCTTGAGTGGGCAGATAAACATAGCGAAGGCACGAAATGCACGGAAAATGCAGAATACATTGCAGAAAATGTAAAAATGAAGTAAATACCTCTCATGCCTCATGAGAGAGGTGGGACTCCGGCTCTCGCAAAAGCAGATCTCTAGGCGCTCGGTCATCGAAATCAGTAAAATGGTAGAAAACCGCCTGCGGGAGGATGTGCTCCTGAGGATGATACCTCTCGGGATCAAACGGCCGAACTCTCAGGGTAAAGACATAATGTTTGGCTCGCCCTCGGCGCTCGGAAAACCTCCACCATGAGGGAAATGACCAGCCATTTCGAAAAATCTGCAAAAAGGAGCAAAAATGAGCAAAATGAGCCAAAATTGGAAAAAGTCAACAAAAGTCAACTCCCGGGAAATGAAAAAGTCAACAAAAGTCAACCCCTGAGAAAATCTTCCAAATGTTGAGACAAACTTACCCCAAGTGGTGAAAATGAGAAAAGAAGCACCGAAATCAAAATTTAATCGGTTCAAAGTGACGAAAACTGAAAGATTTCGCGAAAACAACTTGCGTGGGGCGTTGGAAAACGCGTATAGAGCGCAGATCTAAGGAAGAAAATGGTTTGGAAAGGTAGAGGAGACAATTTCGGAGCTGGAGTTGTGAGGAAAAAGTGCTTTGGATAAGCACATTTAAAGAAAAGAGAGCAAAAGGACCAAACTGCCCCGGATCTGGGCTAGGTGGCCGGCCGGCCACCTTTTCTGGCAGGCCGGCCATCCCTCTCCCTCACCCTTGGCCGGTAGCTTCCCCTTTGAACCATACATGGCCGGTGGTGTTCCCAAGGTGGTCCCCAAGCTCCCTGCAAATTTTGGTGATGATTGGAGTCTCCGGCACCCGAGAAAGTACAAGGAAAGTGCACTTTTCGTCGCGAAATCCCTCCGTGGGAACTTCAACTCCAACTTTCAATGTGTGTTTCGTCATTACTCGCCAAGAGCAAGATGTATCCTTTCTGAATATGTTGTGATCCTTCCGGGAGGTGAACCGGAGGCCGCGATTGAGTCGCCCTCGTCAAAAACCTGCATTTCCTTGATCGTTGTTTTGTGACAAACATACATCCGAGTTTACACTTGTTCTGCATTACCATGCACGTCACTTGCATTCTCATGCATATAACTTGCATTGTTATGCACGTTTCCTTGATATTGTCATACCCTTGTGCTTAACTCACGTTGTCACGCGCGTTGCTTCTCGCATTGCGATGCACTCACCCATTAACACTGCATTTGTCTGCACTTGATGTCACGTTGAACATATGTTGTTAAAAATGTTGTGCTTGTTGAGTTTCTCTCTTTTTCAGGCACGATATTCTATGTACGGTTCATTTGAGGCTGGTGCGACCAGACAAACCGCACAGGTATTGTATCTCCTCCGTGTGAGACGTAGCGAGAATCCGATCATTCTCCGCATTCTTCAACTGCATGAAATGTAGTATTGCTTTGCATTCTTGCTTAAAACTGTTGCATCTATTGTGAATATTTGCTTTATTACAGTTTGCTGCTTCACATGATCATTGAGTTACATCCGGCTTTGTGCATTTCACTTTGCATTTCGCCCCCCCGCCTGCGGGCATGCCTGAGGGCACGTTTCTCTGTTATCTAGTATGTTTGTCTAAGTCTTCGGCCTTGTCAAAAATGGGTTGTCTCTAGGCTTTAACATTCACTCCCGTCACTTATGACTTTCGAGTTCTGTCAAAGAGGGGCAATTGTAGACACCCCATTTTTGACCGACCTTAAGACTCAGACGTCACCGATTGAGCACTTGGTGATGTTGCATATTGTGCTCGTTCAGAGGTTGCGGAGTCACGGCTGCGAGCATTGCCTCTGAACTTCCGGACTCTTTTGTGCTTTGCCTCAGTTTGTGAACCGGGTCTCGTTTTCTCCGTCTTCTTTTCCCGAAGGGAGGGAGAGGTCTCGTAGATCATCTCTCAGTGGCCGTAGGCTACGTTTCGTGGTCGTAGGCCATTTTTTCCCATTTTGGAGCCCGGTTCCTGATTTTCGGAGCCGTCGGCCGTGTGCCTCGGTTCGAGACCGCTTAACCACCTCTGTTTGCTCCGGTTTTTGGCATACATCTTATTTACTTCCTTTTGAGGGACACTGAGGCTCGAGAGACCAACTTCGTGGTCGAACGCCACCTCCAGTGCTTAACAGCTTGTTTTCGGGGCCCCGGGTTGCGCGTTTTGGCCCTCGAACCTTCGTTTTGCATCGGTTTCAGTTCATTTTTGGCGGAGACCTTATTTTCATTGTTAGGAAGGTTGTAGAAGGGTGGGAGGCTAGCAATTGTTCTGAAGACCAGCTTTATTCCTTCATCGCCTTTCATCGCCCGTTTTCTTCACTAGAAAGTTGACTTTTTCCATCCTCGGGCCACTTTTTCTGACTTTCCTCCACACCATTGTGTTGTACACACCTGGGAGGCCACCAATATGGGTTGGCTGGCCATCAACTCTTCCTGACCCTTTTGAACCCCTCTAAAAAGTTGGTTTTTCTCTCTCTTAGGTTACATTTCCTGATTTTTTCTCTACATAGCTGTGTTGTGCACACATGGGAGGCCACCTTTTTGGGGTGGCCGGCCACTAATTGTGATTGAACCTTTTGACCCTGGTCGGCCGGCCAGGGGAGGTGGTCGGCCGGCCACCTGAACCTTCTGAACCTGGCCGGCCATGATCCTCTCTCCTGGTTCCTTACAACTGCACCCTCTGTTTCCCCCCAGATCCTGTATCCAAGGGGGTCTTTTGGGGGGGAAATTTGAATTTGATTTTCCCCCCATTTTCTCCACTCCCCCCCCTCTATAAAACCAGCCCCCCCAGCTCATTTTCAAGGGTTAACAAAATTGTTTGGAGCCTTGCATATAACTCTCCCTCTCCCTCTCTTCCAAACCCTTCAAACCCTAAGGCTCTTGCACCCTTCACACTACAACCCATAGCACCACACCTCCACACTTCATTCCAGCCCTTTGAAGCTGATTTCCAGAGGTTGAGAGCTCCCAAACTTGGTCCAAAAGTTGTTGAAGTTTGGTTCTACAAGGGTGAGTCCTTTTCTTCCCTTTTCTAGTCTTTTCTTGCTTCATCTATAAGCCATACTTGCAAGCATTTTTGGGCTCCGACCCAAACTGAAAATGGTCTTATTTTGAACTTATCTTCATGTTTTATTAAGGACCTTTATCTGTTTAAGGTCATCTACTATCCCTTCCCTTTTATCTCTCTTTTAGGGCCTAATCTTGCATGATATATTAGCCTTGTTTTTGAGCATTTCTGGGCTCCGAGCCAAATTGTAAATAGTTATATTTTGACCTTCTCTCCATGTTTGATCAAGGACCTCTTGTTGTTTGAGGTTTCATACTACCTCTTGTCTCTCTATCCCTCTTTTAGGCCTATTTTTGCATGATAGTTTAGCCCTACTTGTGCTTATTTTCGAGGCTTTATATAAACTGTAAAGTGCCTTGTTTTTAGCCCCTCTTCAACTTTACTGAAGAGCTCTTTGCTATTTGGGGCCAGCTACTGTCCCTTGTCTCCTATCTCTCTTTGTAGGCCATTTTTGCATGATAGATTAGCCCTACTTGTGTTCATTTTTGAGAGTTGTCATAAACTGAAAAATATCTTGTTTTAATCTCATCTTCAAGTTTGTTTAAGATCCAATTTTTGTTCGAGGTCACATGCCTCCTTGTATCCTTGATTGTCTCTTATTTTGAGCCCTACACCTAAGCTCTTGTTGCATGCTTTATTTGGCCATCTAGCCACTGAAATCTAGTGGATTTTCAGTGGCTAACAACTGTTTTGAGCCTCTAAATCAGAGGGGGGTGACCCCCTCTCACCTTGACTTGTTTGATGGTCATTTTGGCCTTCCAAAGAGGCCCTATCTTGCATGCTTTTTTGACTGATTTCAAGGCCAATTTGATGAGTTTTGGGACTATCATATTTGATTTTAGAGTTTTTTTGTACCATGCTAAGTGTCCATCTTGTATGTGCTTAATAATCCCTTGCATAGCCCTCTAAAGGAGCTCATCATTTTCGCATGTGTTGACTTCATTTCAGTGGTTATTCAGGCATATTTTGGCATGTTTTGTTCACTGATTTTGGCTGGTTTGGTGTGATTCCATATGCTTCATATACTTTCCATGTAAACCATGTTTACTAGTCAAAGTTGCATGCTATTTTAGTCCATCTTGCTAGCATCTTTTGGCCATGCTTTGAACTAGAAATGTTCATGTTTTGGGACTGTCTTGGTTCTGTCTTCATGCCTCATGATCAAATAATGCATGTTTTGTATAGCTATAGGTCAATGCATGTGCCTAGTTTTGTGTTTCGGGACCATTCCATGCATCGGGTGCCATGTTTCCATGTTTCGGGATCATTTTGCATCATATTTTAGTGTTGGAACTTGCACACTTGTATGCCATATTTCATGCCTTGCCATGTCTTGTTAGAGTGGCATTGGTGCCTTAGGATCGGTCCTCGGTTTGCGTGCATGCGTGCACGCATCTCGAGTGTCTCATTTTCATCTCATGGCTGCTGATGTGAGTGTGGCTGAGGTCCACTCATGTTGGTATAAGTCCATCATGCATTACGTATGCCATTTCATTCATAGCATTGTGTATGCTAGGTTGCATGTTAGAGCATTGTGTATGTCGTGTTACATTGAGCATTGTGTATGCCATTTCATAGCATTGTGTATGCTATGTTGTATATTAGTTGCATTCATGCATGTCATGCATATTGCATTGTGCTTGGGATAGGAGTTAGCCCGAGCACGGGAAACGAGGGACGTTTCGTACTTTGAGTGACGGAACGTGTCTCAATTCCCAGTCGCCGACACTCCGGATTAACCATGATGGAGTCTCGGTCTTGTTATGTTTATATGTGCATTCATTTCATATTAAGTCGTGCAATTCGACTCCTCGGCCATCATGCATCGAGATGCGTGATTGGTGGCATGAGGATCGAGGACTAAACTCCCTGAAGAGTAGTCAAGCATACATATGTGAAAATACATTGCCATGCCCCTTTCTTGCTCTCTGTTGCAGCAAATCAGAAACCGGCAGTCTTTTGGAGCTTTGCGCAATACTCCGGGCGTAATGGTAAATAGAGGCTAATCGGGGCATCGCAATGGATTTCCTCGCAAGGCAACTCAAACATGCATCATTCATCATTCGGAACAGAGCTGAGGCGATCCGTGGATTTGCGTGCCATTTATTGCTTTCCTAGATTAATTTGTTAATTAATTAGGGTTTTGTACTTATTCGGACTGTACTATTTATTGGGACTGTATATTATTCGGACCCTCCGAGCGAGGGCACAACTGTAATAAGTGTGTGTGCGTGTGATGTATGTCTTCCAACCCCACGTCTTTCTCCCTTTTATTCACCAGCTTATGATGGTTAGATTAGGGCATGTTTCAATTAGCATATAGTATGATAGCATGTTTGCATTCATTCATTTGTTTTGTATGCACCGGGGTCGGCGCATCATAACTCACTGCATTGTATTTCAATTCCAAGTTGAATACTTGTTAGCTGTAGCATTCCATATGCCATGTTTAGAATAGCCGAGCCTGTTATAGTTGCATCCCTGTATGTGTTGCATTAGCCATTTCTGTATAATTAGGATAATGCATTGATTTCTAACATAGCTTCTGTTTTGGCTTGGAGTTCTCGGTAAGTTTTTATGCTTTAGCATCCTTGCATGTGTGTGAGTGACTGCCATGATAGCATGCTTACCATGAGGCTATGTGCTTATGTGATATATCTGTCTGAATGCCTGTGGGTGAAGGTTGGGTTATTCGGATTGGAACAAAATCATTGACTGTGAGTCTTAAGCCCACTAGATAGTGGCAAAACCATCTTTTCTAAGCCCACCCGAGGGTGGCAAAATCTTCATTTTTAAGCCTACTTGCGAGTAGCAAACCATCTTTCAAAAACAAACATGAAATGTTTTGTTCCAATTCAGGCGACCCAGTCTATACTTGTATGCTGTGCGCATCACATAGTAAATCTAGGCTAATAACCGGAATAAGAGCACACAATGTTTTCAAAACTAGATATCATGGTTAGTAGAGGCCGATCTTTGATCGGGCGAGCGGGGGTGCTCACGAAGTGACCTTCCCCAATCGTACCCAAGTTCTCGAGCCGAGGCAACTTTGGTGATGACGGACACGTGGCCTTAGGTATGAGTCAGGGTTTCCTAAATTTCCCAAAATAAAATATTTAGGTGGCGACTCTGTATCTGGCAAAGCAGTCCATGTTTGGCACTTCTTTCAAAAATTTGTTTTCTCAAAACGATTTGCCGGATTTGGACTCTTTGGTTCAGATTAATAACCGTGACAATTTGAGTCCAAACTGTAGTGAGCCCAATATGAACAGAACGGGACTCATCCCTCCCGGGGCGTTCGGGGACGTCTACAGTTAGTTGTCGTGTGATGGTTGCAATTACAAAATATATCATTGAATTGCGCCTTTAAAGGGAGGGTGTTCTTGTTGGTTTAGAGTCTTGAGATAATCATTTAGGATGGATATTAAGTAAATTATTGCACTAGATTAAAAAAAAAAAAAAAGGAAAACTGATTTTATTGAAGTCAATGGATGACATCTTCGATTACAAAGGCAAAAGAAAAAAAAAAAAGGGATCTTGTTTTTGATAACAACCACATGCTGACTTCACTTACTCGACTCTCCTGCCGAGCTCTTCCTTTTTTTGTCACCTTGGGAGACCCTTGAAGGCTCTGCCTCAGTGCGTGTAGGACCGCCGAGAGAGTTGACACCCTACTGGTTGTCAAAGGCGAAGTATGAAGGTGCTCCAAATCAGGTCATGATGGTGATCTTCCGTTTCAACTCCTTATTCTCCGCCTTCAGGGTGCAAATCTTTGCCCGCGCATCTTTGTACATGCGCTGGAGCAGAGAAAGTTGGGCATTTAACTGTTGTACTTCACTGGTCCTATTTTGCAGCCGGTGAGATAATTTGGTAACCGCAGTCACGATTTGCATGCAAGAGCTCAGCGTGAAGTGGTTGGCCTAAATGTCAGATTGAGCAACCATGATTTGCTCAACTGACATCATGGGAAAGTTAAGAAGAGTAGGAACAGGGGCACTCGGTCTAGGAAGGTTAGGAAGAGTAGAAGCAGGGGCACTCGGTCCAGGAAGGTTAGAAAGGGTAGGAGCAAGGACACTTGGTCCAGAACAGCTTGGATCATTGAGGTCCGGAAAGAGAGTGAGGGGACGAGATGAGGCCATGTGCGGTGAAAGATGCAAAGAGAAAGAAAAGAGAGTCAGAGAAATAACAGAGAATAGACTGAGTTTTGGGACAACTTTTCTCCTTCGTTCAGTCTCTCTTTTTCTCTCAATGAAGAAGAAGGAGATGGAAGAGAATGATGAAGAAGAAGGAGAATGAGTGAATAAGTAGAAGAGGGAAGATACTGATTCAAAAGAATGCAAAAGAGAAGAAGACAAGAGGGAAAGAGAGCCGAGGCGAGCTTACAAATCGAGGAGGCCTGCTTTTGTCGGCCAACTGACGCAAAATTAAGGCCACGTGTCAGATGCAGTTTTCGAAGGAAGAGAGAGAAGCAGGAAAGTTGTATACATATATGTATCTATATTGTATATTTATGCATTATATACATTTATTCAACTATCCTGGTCACAAGAGTAGCTTGGCTCAGTGGTTTGGGCTGTGGCCTAAGCCTGAGGTTAGGGGTTCAAAACCCCGTATCCTTGCATTCATGTTTTATTTCCTTTTTGCATGTTTTGCTTGCGCGTGATGACGTCAACTTACGGAAGATTCCGTTGTAGTAGCAGCATGTGCTCGCTGACGTTCATAGACAGAGTATTCCTTGTTAATAACGGCATATTCCCCAAATGTGTTTGTGTATATTTTGTTCGTATTGTCCCTTGGTGAAAATGTTGTGGAGACACCACGGGGTTGAGGAGGCGACTTGGGAACGTGAGGCTGAAGTCCGTGAGAAGTATCCGGACCTTTTTATCGATGTTTGAGAATTGTGATAGAAATGTTATTTTTATATTAGGATGTACATTGTATATGTTACGGAGTAATGGTAGTTATTTTGGCCTTGGGGTGCATTATGCATTAAGTGATGGAGATAGTTCGTTGAAGTCGGGTTATCACCAATAAGGTATGGTGTCTTGGTATTTTGAGGAGTCGTTTTGGCAAAATTTGTGTTATGCTTAAGGAATTAGATCCTATTTTGGTTGCTTTAGGTTATTGATGTGGTTAGAAGGACCATTTAATGGTTTATACTAGTACGGATTTTTATGATCAATTGTTGTGCGAATGTAATGGTTTGGTTCGTTACCAGTGCAACTCGTTGAGGCTCATATAGTAGTCAAAGAAATTTTGTTGATGCATTGGTAAGCACCTAAGGGAGTTTGTGGGTGACAGTAGGATGCATTACATTACTTGTTTGAATTTCGAGGACGAAATTTCTTTAAGGAGGGTAGGTTGTGATGACCTAGAATAAAAAAAAATAAAAAAAAATGTGTGGTGGTGGAAAATAGAATATATGATGATGAATTATGGGTGGTATATATTATAGCATGATGATGTTTTTAGTGGGATGGTAATTGGGATATTATTTTATTTAGAGTTAACATAGAGAGAGAGAGAAGTAGTGTGCATGAGGGGAAGGAACCAAAGCATACACATGGGCTGTCTATTTTACACTTTCGGTGGGTCTATTAGAAAACAAAAGTCAGCATCATTCTACTCTCTCTCTCTCTTTGGTCTTTTATTCAAAAGCAAGGTGGAGAATCATTATGGTGGAGGAAGTGGAGAGCAAAAAAAAAAAAAAGAAAAGAAAAGGGCATGGGGTGGGGTGTGCAAGTGATTAATTGTTGTAGAACTGCATGATGATGAGGTAAATTAAAACTAATCAACTGAATTATGTCATTGAATATGATGGTTGGATTAACACATTGAATATGTGCTATAATTGATCATTGTATATGATAATGTGTTGAAATACATTGTATATATATTCATTGTTTGGGAGGAGATAGGGGATGTACTCCATTGTTTGGGAGGAGATAGAGGATAGACTCCATTGATAATTAAGTTGGCCAAAGTATCCAGGGTAAAAGTCCCGAAATCTTAATACGTTTGAATAACATTGATGATTGAAGTATTGATAATATGAGTTGTAGTCTTATTTTAAATTGTTGATAATTGAAGTGTTAATGAAATGAGTTGCAGTCTCATTTAAATTGTTAGGATAGATAATGAACCATGTCTATGAATTGATCTGGGTAAATGAATGGAAGTGGATTAAGATAGGGATGTAGTTGTTGTTGGGCTGTGAAAAAGGTGTAAGTTGGTTTACAAGTGTTAACCATTTGTCGAATGCTAATGTTTTAGTTATTTCTCATATTTGGTTTAGCATATCTCTACTGGGCTTTGGCTCACCCTTCTTGGGACACCATTTGTAGGTACAGGTGACATGCCGCCTCTAAGGTCTTAGCTTGGGAGGTTTAGGAGTTAGAGACTCCATTTTGTGGATTCATTTTGATGTTAAATGTAAATTCAAGCCGAGGGCTTTATATGAAAAGAGTTAGTACTCTTCTTTTTGTAACTAAGTTAGTACTTGGAAATATGTAAGCCCGTAGGGCACTTTATTATGTTATAAACAGTTTGGAACTTATATGAAATACCTCTTGTGTAATATTAACTCTGATGTAGGTATGGAAATGTGATTTATCTATCATGTATATAGAACTGTTAGATGATAGGATTATGTATTATTTTGAGGGCGTTACAATTTTGTTATAAATTGGTTGATATTTTGACTTAGCCGATTAGGCTGAATCATTTTCGGTTTGACTGATTCATTGGTTTAACCGCGGTTTTAGCTGTATTATCAAAATATATTGCTTAGATTTGTTTGATTTAAAATAAACTAAGATTGACCTGATTAAAAATGAACAACTGAGATTGCTTGATTAGAAATAAACTTCCCATCCAAATAACTGTTAACTTTTATTTTACAATCCCACATGAGGAAAAGGAGAAAAAAATAAACCTTATGCTCCTATTTAATATTGTAGTATTGTGTATTTTCAGTTCAAGAAAGTTTATATTTTAACATGAAAATAAAATTTAAAAATTTTAATTAATTAATTTTTGTATAACTTGGTTGGTCTTTTGACCTAGCCAATAGGGTGAACCGTTTTCGGTTTGACTATTTCGCTGGTTTAAGCGTGATTTTAGTGGTTTTATCAAAATATATTAGTTAGATTTGTTTGATTCAAAATAAATTAAAGATTGACCTAATTAAAGATTAAACGGCTGAGATTACTTGATTCGAAATAAATTTCCCACTCAAACAATTGTTAACTTTTATTTTACACAATCCCACATCGGGAAAAGAAGGAAAAATTGAGTTATTTTACTTATATTATATAAGAAAAATGGGGTTTTTAGAGAAAAGCTTTTTAGGAGCTCCAAATCCCCATTTTAAAATTATTGAATTTTCTTAATTTTAAACAATTAAAAAAAATTCATTGGTTAACTTTCATTTAATTTTTATTTTACAATCCTACATCGGAAAAAAAAAAAAGAAAAAGTGAATTGTTTCACTTACATAAAGTGACTCTTATACTCTCATTTATATAAATTGTTGAATTTTCTGAATTTTAACCACTTAAAAAAATTCTCTTTCGCTAACTTCCGTTTAATTTTTATTTTACAATCACATCAAGAAAAGAAAAAAAAAGTGAATTATTTTTATTTTACAATCCCACATCGAGAAAAGAAGAAAAAAGTGAATTGTTTTACTTACATAAAGTAAATCTTATACTCCCATTTATATAAGCAAAAGGAGATTTTTAGTGAGAAGCCTTGTGATCAATATCTCATACCAATTTTTTTTGATTTTCTTAATTTTAAACAATTAAGAAAATCCACATCGGCTAGCTTCTATTTAACTTTTTTTTTTACGATCCCACATAGAGATTTTTAATACAATCCCACATAGAGGTTTTGATTTTAAAAATAATTTTGTATGAGATTTTGAACTCTCATAATATCTCTCCTTAAAAGTATTCTTTTGTAGAATATATAGATATATTGATAATCTCAACATCACAATTACTGCTCCTTAATACAAAAATTATGAGATAATTATGATAATTTTAAATTTGTGTTTCAAACTTACAAATCATGGGATGGATTACTATAATTTTAAATTTATATTGTGTCAATTTTAAATTTAAATTAATAGATTGTTTTCCATATCCAGTGACAGTTTAAATTTTAATAAAATAAAATTTAAAAGTTTAATTAATTAATTTTTGTGTAAGCTGGTTAATCTTTTGACCTAACAGTTTAAGCTAAACTATTTTTGGTCTAAATGATTTACTGCGGTTTTATATGTTACGATGATTATTTCTTACTCATTAAATTTTTAAAATTCTTTAATTATTTCCTTTTCGAAAACCAATATGACAATTTTTTAAAATTCATATATTTTAATTCTAAAATAGTGAATTATTAGAACTATGTCATCTATCTATCTATCTATCTATCTATATCTATATCTATCTATATCTATATATTAAGGAAAAGGGTCTTTTAAAACCCAAGGCTTGTGGAAGCTCCAACATGTCAATCTTAATTTCTTGATTTTTTAATGTTTTTTTTTAAAAAAATGAACTTGATGATTGGTGATTGGTTCAAAGATTGTAATAATTACACTATTGATTACAATAAACACTTACTTTATAATAATTACACTTATTAAATGAATAACGCAATAAATGAAATCCTAATTTCCTTACTTTTTGCATCTTTTTGCATCCCCAAGAGACCCATATAATTATTGTGTAAATGCCTCTTAAATAAATAAATAAACACTTATTAAATTCTTTCAAACTCCTCGGTCAAACCCCATGTATTTAATTTATATATTAAAAAAAATGAAAATAAATATAAATATCTATAATTATCCCGTGCATAGCACGGGTGATAGGCTAGTATTATATAAGGAAAAAGGGGATTACTAACCCACAAGCTTTGTGGGAGCTCCAATATCTCAATCTTAATTTTCTAATTTTTTTATTTAAAAAAAAAAACTCAGCATTTATTGACTTTTCCCAACCCATAAGCTTTTTTGACTTCTCCAATACCTACTGCTACATCCTTTTCAACTTCTCCCATATACTATGGTGAATGGTGGGATTATTAAATTATTTTTATAAAAAATCTAAAAAAAAATAATTTGTATATTAAAAAAATATCTACAACAAATATAAATTCTTATTAAAGCTATCTATCTATCTATCTATCCATCTATCTATACTATATATTAAGCAAAAGGATGTTTTAACCCTCAAGGCCTGTGGAAGCTCCAATATGCCAATCCTAATTTCCTAATTTTTTATTTTTTTTTTAAAAAAAAATTGACTTGGTGATTGATTCAAAGATTATAATAATTACATTGACACCATCATTACATGGGTCACTTGGGGAAGCAAAAGTGGTGGCGTGTAAATTAAGAGCCATTGCCTCTCTCTCTCTCTCATTTCATTTCAATATAATATTGGGATTGCTTGGTGATTGGTTCAAAGATTATAATAATTACATTGACACCATGATTACATGGGTCTCTTGGGGAAGCAAAAGCAAAAGGATGTTTTAACCCTCAAGGCCTGTGGAAGCTCTAATATGCCAATCCTAATTTCCTAATTTTTTTTTTTTTTAAAAAAAAAAAAATTGACTTGGTGATTGATTCAAAGATTATAATAATTACATTGACACCATCATTACATGGGTCTCTTGGGGAAGCAAAAGTGGTGGCGTGTAAATTAAGAGCCATAGCCTCTCTCTCTCTCTCTCATTTCATTTCAATATAATATTAGGATTGCTTGGTGATTGGATCAAAGATTATAATTACACTATTGATAAATGAAGAAGATAGAGGGTGGGGAAATAAAACAATAAATGAAATGTGAGAGAGAGAGCGAGAGAGAGAGAGAGATAGATAGAGAGAGAGAGAGGCTATGGCTCTTAATTTACATGCCACCACTTTTGCTTCCCCAAGAGACCCATGTAATGATGGTGTCAATGTAATTATTATAATCTTTGAACCAATCACCAAGTCAATTTTTTTTAAAAATAAAAAATAAAAAATCAAGAAATTAGGATTGGCATATTGGAGCTTCCACAGGCCTTGAGGGTTAAAACACCCTTTTACTTAATATATAGTATAGATTTCCCCACCCTCTATCTCCTTCATTTATCAATAGTGTAATTATAATCTTTGAACCAATCACCAAGCAATCCCAATATTATATTGAAAGAATTTAATAAATGGCTCTTAATTTTTTCCCTCTTAATTTTTTTTTTTGTTTTTTGGAAAAAAAATAAATAAACACTTATTAAATTCTTTCAAACTCCTGGGTCAAACCCCAGGTATTTACACGCCATTACTTTTTGCATCCACAAGAGACCCATGTAATTAAAAAATTGACTTGGTGATTGATTCAAAGATTATAATAATTACATTAACACCATCATTACATGGGTCTCTTGGGGAAGCAAAAGTGGTGGCGTGTAAATTAAGAGCCATAGCCTCTCTCTCTCTCTCTCTCTCTCTCTCTCTCTCTCTCTCTCTCTCTCATTTCATTTATTGTTTTATTTCCCCACCCTCTATCTCCTTCATTTATCAATAGTGTAATTATAATCTTTGAACCAATCACCAAGCAATCCCAATATTATGTTGAAAGAATTTAATAAATGGCTATTAATTTTTTCCCTCTTAATTTTTTTGTTTTGTTTTTTGGAAAAAAAATAAATAAACACTTATTAAATTCTTTCAAACTTCTCGGTCAAACCCCAGGTATTTACACGCCATTACTTTTTGCATCCCCAAGAGGCCCATGTAATTATTGTGTAAATGGCTCTTAATTTTTTTCCCTCTTAATTTTTTTGTTTTGTTTTTTGAAAAAAAAATAAATAAACACTTATTAAATTCCTTCAAATCTCAATATTTATTGATTTGGTCAAAATCTCTTATCAGCATTTATTAACTTTTTCCAATTCACATGCCTGCATTTATTGATTTAGTCAAAATCCTTGATTAGCATTTAAAATCCCTTTATACAAATAATTATAGATACAGTCCGTGCATAGTTACTGCAGTAACCTTTTTAATTTCTCCTGTACACTATGGTTAGTGATAAGATTGTTAAATTATTTTTATAAAAAATCTTTAAAAACATAATTTATATATTAAAAAAAATTAAAACAAATATAAATATCTAAAATTATCCGTGCATAGCACGGGTGATAGGCTAGTATATTATATAAGTAAAAAGGATTTCTAATCACAAATCTTGTGGGAGCTCTAATATCTCAAACTAAAATTTCTAATTTTTTGATTTTAAATAATTAAAAAACCCTCTATAGCTCTCATTCAAGCAAATATATATAAAATAAAAAAAAACTCAGCATTTATTGACTTTTCCCAATCCACAAGCTTTTTTGACATCTCCAATACCTACTACTACACCCTTTTCAACTTCTCCCATATACTATGGTGAATGGTGGGATTGTTAAATTATTTTTATAAAAAATCTTTAAAAACATAATTTATATATTAAAAAAAATTAAAACAAATATAAATATCTAAAATTATCCCGTGCATAGCACGGGTGATAGGCTAGTATATTATATAAGTAAAAAGGGATTTCTAATCACAAATCTTGTGGGAGCTCTAATATCTCAAACTAAAATTTCTAATTTTTTGATTTTAAATAATTAAAAAACCCTCTATAGCTCTCATTCAAGCAATATATATAAAATAAAAAAAAACTCAGCATTTATTGACTTTTCCCAATCCACAAGCTTTTTTGACATCTCCAATACCTACTACTACACCCTTTTCAACTTCTCCCATATACTATGGTGAATGGTGGGATTGTTAAATTATTTTTATAAAAAATCTAAAAAAAAATAATTTGTATATTAAAAAAATATCTACAACAAATATAAATTCTTATTAAAGCTATCTATCTATCTATCCATCTATATATTATATAAGTAAATAGGGATTTCTAATCACAAATCTTGTGGGAGCTCTAATATCTCAAACTAAAATTTCTAATTTTTTGATTTTAAATAATTAAAAAACCCTCTATAGCTCTCATTCAAGCAAATATATATATATATATATATATATTTAATATCTCTAGATTTATAACTTTCAAATGGAAACTATATCAAATATATAAAATAAAAAATAGAAAGTATACTAATCCATTTCAGAATTCAAATTTGAGGGGTACTAAATATGGAAAACATTCCATTAATTTAAATTTAAAATTATAATGATTTATCCAATAATATATAAGATTTTAATAATGATCTATTCTATGATTTATCTATATATCTATATAATTGCAAAATATTGTCATTTCATTAAGGTTGAAAGTTGTAACTTTTTTTTTTTCTCATTTTTTTAATTATATTTTGTTTAAAAATATTTAATATCTCTATATTTATGACTTTTAAATGGAAAGTATATCAAATATATAAAATAAAAAATAAGAATATACTAATCTATTTCAAAATTCAAATTTGAGGGGCACTAAATATGGAAAGCATTCCATTAATTTAAATTTAAAATTATAATAATTTATCTGATAATATATAAATTTTAAATAATGATCTATTCTATGATTTATCTATATATCTATATACTATTATAATTGTAAAATATTGTCATTTCATTAAGGTTGAAAGTTGTAATTATTTTTTCTTATTTTTCTTTTATTTTGTTTAATTTTTTGTTAATACGTGTTACAATATGATTGGTCTATAAATTAATTTTATATTCTTAAAATAAAATTTCAAATTTGGATTCTTACTTAAATTGTGTTACTATAATTGGAATGAAATCAATATTCATTCCTTAAATTTTGCATCCTTTATTAAATTATAAAATGAATTTCAAATTTAAATTCTTCTTCAAATTATATTACTACAATTAGAATGAGATCAATATTCAAATGTGTCATAATATTATTGGTCTAAATATAATTTGTTTTAAATACATGTGTTCAAATTATTAATCGCTATTATTTTTTTTTCTTTTTTTTTTTGTTTTAAATTTTATAAAAAAAAATTATATCCTTTTAAACAATAATGACTTGAACAATAATTTTTTTAATATAAATTTTTTTTTTTTGGCAAAAGAACAAAACATAATTTTTTTAGTACTTACCAAACATGGTGGATTTTGTTAGATTTTATTTATTTTTAATCTCAATTGTCAATTAAAGAAATTAAAATAAAAAATAAAGATATATTTGGCTTAAATTGCTAAAAAGTTATTTTTGCTAAAATAAATTAGAAAGAAGCGTTAAATTTTTATTATTATAATTAAAAGCAATTGTTCGTTAAACTTTTTTTATTTAAAAAAAAAATTGGGTTATAGGTGATAAACTTTTTTTTATTGTTCATCTAAAATTATTTTCAAATTAAATGAAAATACTATATTAAATTTGTTTTTATTCTATTTAATATTTTATTGTAATTTTTAAATTAAAAAGAATTTCTAAAAAATCATATTTAAATTATTTATGCCATTATAAAAAGTAATTTTTTTTATTATCAACTTAGTGGCAGTTTGGAGAGTGCTAAATAAGTATACTTTTTAATTTTTTATGAAAATATGTGCAGAAAAGTAAAGATGTGATGTGAACAAAAAAAGATAATTAAGTATATTTTTTTACTTTTTACGAAAAAATGTGTATAAAAATAGAGATGTCATGTGACCTAAAAAAGATAAAACGATAAAAAAGTGAGCTAATATGACACTTCCCAAACAACCTTTTATTCGATGATCCCTTTCTAAAAAGTGTATTTTTAAAATATTTTCAAGAAAATTTTATTGGAAATCTTAATTATATTGTTTTCTCTTTTGTTCATTAATATTAAATTTTTAATTAATTTTATTTATTATTTTAAAAAATAAATTAACAAATAATTTATATATATATATATATATATAATTTTGTTTTGGCTTCTCAGCTTATTTGGTGTTTCTGTCCAAGTCCACTCAAATTTAATTTGAATTTTTGAATTTTTGAATTTTTGCATAGGTCCTCACTTAATTAAAAGCTATATTGTTCAATTTTTTAAAAATTTTAAGCTCAACTCAAGTTGTTTGGGTTGAGCTCACCTAGGTTTGCAACTTTAGCAAAGGGGTTGAAAGTTACATGATTAAATTTGTAACAAATTAAAAAATAATAAATAAATTGTGATAAAATTGTGGGACTTAAATTGTAAATTTCAATATTCTTTGTTTTCATAATTTGCATACAAAATTTAACTATTTATATTATTTTATATAAAAATATTATTATTTTTTTTAACATGTCGTGCATAACACGGGTTACCACTAATTTTTTTATTTATTTATAACAAAACATAATTTTAATTATTAATTGTCAATACAACAATTTTAATCTATCTATACTATATATTATACTAAATGAACATTTGAATCAAAACCCTTAAACCTATATATAAATTTTATTTACGAGAGACAAAATATAAAAAATTAAATATAATTATCTTATTTTTAATAAATAATATATTATTTTATTTTGTGCATTGCACGGGTGATATGCTAGTCGATACTATATATTAAGCAAAAGGGGATTTTTAACCCCAAGCCTTATGGGAGCTCCAATCTCCCAATCTAAAGGGTTGTTTGGGGTGTCCTAAATAAGTGCACTTTTTGTCTTTTTGGACTAAAAAGTTGAGGAAAAAAATATGGTTGTTTGGGTTAACTTTTTGACTTTTTATAAAAAAATGTGTATTAAAAAATTATATAAATTAGTGTGTAGGGGAAAATTAGGATTGGGAGTTGTGCAGCCGTAATTTTTGACTTTTGGTAAATAGTGATAACTTTTTAACTTTTTGAGTAACTTTTTGGCTTTTTAGCTTTTTGGCAACTTCCCAAACTTGACCCAAATTTCCTGATTTTTTGATTTTAAAAAAAAAAAAAATCTTAGCATTTATTAACATCTCCAAACTCCCAAGTCTTACCCTCATAATAACATTTTAATGCATTAAGAACAAGCATAAAAAAAATTCTTTGAAATCCAACACATATGAATTTGTTGAAAAGTCCAACACATATGATTATTATCCCTCATAATAACACTTTAATGCATTAAAAACAAACAAAAAAAATTACTTGAAAATTCCAACATATATGATTATTATCAAAATATTAAACTTTAATATAATATAATAAAAAAAAGACATTTAATTCATTGAAAAGTCCAACACATATGATTATTATCAAAATATTAAACTTTAATATAATATAAAAGGAAAAAAAGAAGACATTTAAAAAAAACATTTAAAAATAACAATTCACATATATAGATAACTAGCCTATCACCCGTGCTATGCACGGAATAATTATAGATATTTATATTTGTTTTAGATTTTTTTTAATATATAAATTATGTTTTTTAAGATTTTTTATAAAAAGAATTTAACAATCTTATTACTAACCATAGTATATGGGAGAAATTGAAAAGGGTACTGCAGTAATTATACACGGATTGTATCTATAATTATTTGTATGAGAGAATTTTAAATGCTGGTCAGGGAATTTTGACTAAATCAATAAATACAGACACGTGGAAAGACATATGAATTGAAAAAAGTTAATAAATGTTAATCAGGAGATTTTGACAAAATCAATAAATGCTGAGTTTTTTTTTTTTTAAATAAAAAAATTTAGAAAATTCAGAAAATTCAGATTGGGATATTGAGCCTCTGTTTGGCAAGTTGGTTTTCAGGCTTTTTTTGGCTATTTTAGCCACAAAAAACAAAATAGGCTATTTTAGCCATAACAAACAAAATATCACATCCAACCCATAATCATTACATTCTTCTCTCACAAAAAAAGTCAAAAAAGCCAAAAAGTCATTCCCAAACCAAGCTTTTTAGCCTAGGCTAAAATAGCCAAAAAAATCAAAAAGCCAAAAAGCCAATCCACTTCACAAACCAAGCCTGAAGCTCCCATAGGCCTTGGGGTTAAAAACTCCTTTTGCTTAATATATAGTATAAATATTTTGATAATAATCATATGTGTTGGACTTTTTAAGGAATAAAATGTCTTTTTTTATTATTATTATATTATATTAAAGTTTAATATTTTGATAATAATCATATGTGTTAGACTTTTCAAGAAATTTTTTTTATGTTTGTTCTTAATGTATTAAAGTGTTATTATGAGGGATAATAATCTATGTGTTGGACTTTTCAAGGAATTTATGTGTTGGATTTCAAAGAATTTTTTTTATACTTTTAATGCATTAAAGTGTTATTATGATGGTAAGACTTGGGAGTTGAGAGAAGTCCATAAATGCTAAGATATTTTTTTTTTTAAATCAAAAATCAGAAAATTTAGATTGAGAGATTGGAGCTCCCACAAGGCTTGGGGTTAAAAAATCCCTTTTGCTTAATATATAGTATAGATTGTAAACACAATAAAATAGGAGGGCATTCATATCTACACGTTTTTTTAATAAGATCTCCTCCATTATAATAAGATAGCACTTTATTTCTCTCATCTTATAATCTATATATATATATATATATATTATTATTATATATTATCTATACTATATATTAAGCAAAATGGGGTTTTTAACCCGCAAGACTTGTGAGAGCTTCAATATCCCAATCTGAATTTTTTTAATTTTTTATTTTTTTAAAAAAAATTCTTGAAAAGTCCAACACATATGATTATTATCAAAATATTAAACTTTAATATAATATAATAAAAAAAAGACATTTAATCCCTTGAAAAGTCCAACACATATAATTATTATCAAAATATTAAACTTTAATATAATATAAAAAAGGAAAAAAAGAAGACATTTCAAAAAAACATTTAAAAATTACAATTCACATATATAGATAATTGTAAATACAATAAAATAGGAGGGTATTCATGTCTACACATTTTTTTTATAAGATCTCCTCCATTATAATAAGATAGCACTTTATTTCTCTCATCTTATAATCTATATATATATATATATATATATTATATATTATCTATATCTATACTATATATTAAGCAAAAGAGAGTTTTTAACCCCAAGGCCTGTGGGAGCTCCAATATTCCAATCTAAATTTTTTAATTTTTTGATTTAAAAAAAAAAACCCTTAGCATTTATTAACTTCTCTCAACCCCCAAGCCTTACTCTGATAATAACACTTTAATGCATTGAGAACAAGCATAAAAAAAATTCTTGAAAAGTTCAACACATATGAATTCTTTGAAAAGTCTCAACACATATGATTATTATCCCTCATAATAACACATTAATGCATTAAGAATAAGCATAAAAAAAATTTCTTGAAAAGTCTAACACATATGATTATTATTAAAATATTAAACTTTAATATAATATAAAAAAGAAAAAAATATTTTAAAAAAAAGATATTTAAAAATCACAATTCACATATATAGAAATAATTGTGAAGTGCATATGAATTCCTTGAAAAGTTCAACACATATGATTATTATCACTTATAATAACACTTTAATGCATTAAGAACAAGTATAAAAAAAATTCCTTGAAAAGTCCAACACTTATGAATTCCTTGAAAAGTCCAACATATGATTATTATCAAAATATTGAACTTTAATATAATATAAAAAAGAAAAAAAAAAAGACATTTAAAAAAAAAAGAAAACAAAGTGGTGAAACACAACCTGTGCATATCTATATCTATATCTATATTCTATATATCTATACTATATATTAAGCAAAATGGGGTTTTTAACCCGCAAGACCTGTGGGAGTTTCAATATCCCAATCTGAATTTTTTAATTTTTTATTCAAAAAAAAAAAAAACTCAGCATTTATTAATTTTGTCAAAATTCCCTAATCAGCATTTATTAACTTTTCAATCCACATGTCTTTCCACGTGCTGCATTTATTGATTTGGTCAAAATCCCTTAATCAGCATTTAAAATCCTCTCATTCAAATAATTATAGATACAATTCGTGTATAGTTACTGTAGTACCCTTTTCAACTTCTTCTATACACTATGGTTAGTGATAAGATTGTTAAATTATTTTTATAAAAAAACTTAACAAACATAATTTATATATTAAAAAAAATCTAAAACAAATATAAATATCTATAATTATCCCGTGCATAGCACGGGTGATAGGCTAGTCTATATCTATACTATATATTAAGCAAAAGGGGGTTTTTAACCCCAAGCCTTGTGGGAGCTCCAATCTCTCAATCTAAATTTCTTAATTTTTTGATTTAAAAAAAAAAAAAACCTTAGCATTGATTTACTTCTCCCAACCTCCAAGTCTTACTCTCATAATAACACTTTAATGCATTAAGAACAAGCATAAAAAAAATTCTTTGAAATCCAACACATATGAATTCCTTGAAAAGTCTCAACATATATGATTATTATCCCTCATAATAACATTTTAATGCATTAAGAACAATCATAAAAAAAAATTTCTTGAAAAGTCCAACACATATGATTATTATCAAAATATTAAACTTTAATATAATATAATAATAAATAAAAAAAGACATTTAATTCCTTAAAAAGTCTAACACATATGATTATTATCAAAATATTAAACTTTAATATAATATAAAAAAGAAAAAAGAAGACATTAAAAAAAAAAAAAAAAAGAGACATTTAAAAACCGCAATTCACATCTATCTATATCTATACTATATATTAAGCAAAAGGGGATTTTTAACCCCAAAGCTTGTGGGAGCTCCAATCTCCTAATCCTAATTTTCTAATTTTTTGATTTAAAAAAAAAAAAAAAACCTCAACATTTATTGACTTCTCTCAACCCAACATCAGCATTTATTGACTTTTCCCAACCCACAATCTCTTTTGACTTCTCTCATAATTATTGCAACATCCTTTTCAATTTCTCCCATAAACTATAGTTACACACAAAAATAAAAAATAAAAAAGATAAGAATTTAGTTATAGATCTCAAAAAGATATAACATCTAAATTTGAATTATGATTTAATAATATAATTATGTATTTTTTTTATGTATATCTATCAAAATTTTAAATCACTTAATGGGACAAATTAATCAATTTTCCAAAATCATTGATTTTTAATTTACAAAATAGATTAAAAAAACTATTGACTGATTTATTTATTTAATAACAAAAATATTTCATAAACTCTCTCTCCTAATCTCTCTCACAAATTTTCAAAAAAAAATATTAAAACTTGCATTCATTTTTTCTTCTCCAAAAAATCAGATATGAGCTCCAATCTCCTAATCCTAATTTTCTAATTTTTTGATTTAAAAAAAAAAAAAACTCAACATTTATTGACTTCTCCCAACTCAACCTCAGCAATTATTGACTTTACCCAACCCACAATCTTTTTTGACTTCTCTCATAATTATTGCAACACCCTTTTCAATTTCTCCCATACACTATGGTTACACACAAAATTTTTTTTAAAAAAAGATAAGAATTTAGCTATAGATCTCAAAAAGATATAACATCTAAATTTGAATTGTGATTTAATAATATAATTGTGTATTTTTTTTTATGTATATCTATCAAAATTTTAAATTACTTAATGGGACAAATTAATCAATTTTCCAAAATTATTGATTTTCAAATTACAAAATAGATTAAAAAAAACTATTGACTGATTTATTTATTTAATAACAAAAATATTTCATAATCTCTCTCTCCTAATCTCTCTCACAAATTTTCAAAAAAAAATATTAAAACTTGCATTTATTTTCTTTTCCCCAAAAAATCAAATAGGAGCTCCAATCTCCTAATCCTAATTTTCTAATTTTTTGATTTAAAAAAAAAAAAAAAACCTCAACATTTATTAACTTCTCCCAACCCAACCTCAGCATTTATTGACTTTTTCCAACCCACAATCCCTTTTGATTTCTCTCATAATTATTGTAACACCCTTTTCAATTTCTCCCATACACTATGGTTACACACAAATTTTTTTTAAAAAAAAGATAAGAATTTAGCTATAGATCTCAAAAAATATAACATCTAAATTTGAATTGTGATTTAATAATATAATTATGTATTTTTTTTATGTATATCTATCAAAATTTTAAATTACTTAATGGGACAAATTAATCAATTTTCCAAAATTATTGATTTTTAATTTACAAAATAGATTAAAAAAACTATTAACTGATTTATTTATTTAATACCAAAAATATTTCATAATCTCTCCCTTGTAATCTCTCTCACAAATTTTCAAAAAAAAATATTTAAACCTGCATTCATTTTCTCTTCCCAAAAAAATCAGATAATATTTTCTATTAAAGTTGTAGATATCTACCTATATTTTATATATTATATTATAACATAACAAAAAAACTAAAAAAAAAATCTTTAAAGTTTATCTAAATAAACTTTAAATCAATAAAACTCACATGTCTATCACATATTTAACTCACATCATAACTTACCTAAATAATAATAATTAAAAACAAATGGAAACCACAGATAAATTAAATTTAAAAAAAAAAAGATACCCACAACTCCATCTTAAATAAATTGAAAAAAAAAATACCCGAATAGAAATCACACAAAAATAAAAATAAAAATAAAAAGATATATCTCTCTATCTATCTATATCTATACTATACTATATATTAAGCAAAATGGGGTTTTTAACCCCCAAGGCCTATGGAAGTTTCAATATTCTAATCTGAATTTTTTAAATTTTTTATTTAAAAAAAAAAAAAACTCAGCATTTATTGATTTGGTCAAAATCCCCTGATTAGCATTTATTAACTTTTTTCAATCCACATATCTTTTCACATACCTGCAATTATTGATTTGGTCAAAATCTCCTGATCAGCATTTAAAATCTCCTTATACAAATAATTATAGATACAATTCGTGTATAGTTACTGTAGTACCCTTTTCAACTTCCCCCATACACTATGATTAGTGATAAGAAAAAAATCTTAAAAAACATAATTTATATATTAAAAAAAATCTAAAAAAAATTTAAATATTTATAATTATTCCGTGCATAGCACGGGTGATAGGCTAGTTATATATTAAGCAAAAGGGGGTTTTTAACTCCCAAGGCCTGTGGGAGCTTCAATATCCCAATCTGAATTTTCTAAATTTTTTATTTAAATAAAAAAAAACTCAACGTTGATTGATTTTGTCAAAATTCTCTGATCAGCATTTATTAACTTTTTTCAATTTACATGTCTTTCCACATGCCTGCATTTATTGATTTGGTCAAAATCTCCTGATCAGCATTTAAAATTCCTTCATACAAATAATTATAGATACCATCCGTATATAATTACTGCAGTACCATTTTCAACTTCTCCCCCTACACTATGGTCAATGATAAGATTATTAAATTATTTTTACAAAAAATCTTAAAAAACATAATTTATATATTAAAAAAATTCTAAAATAAATATGAATATCTATAACTATCCCGTGCATAGCACGAGTGATAGGCTAGTTATATATTAAGCAAAATGGGGTTTTTAACCCCAAGGCTTGTGAGAGCTTCAATATCTCAATCTGAATTTTCTATATTTTTTATTTTTTATTTAAAAAAAATTTCTGCATTTATTGATTTGGTCAAAATCTCCTGATCAGCATTTATTAAATTTTTTTCAATCCACATGTCTTTCCACATGCCTGCATTTATTGATTTGGTTAAAATCCCCTAATCAGCATTTAAAATCCCATCATACAAATAATTATAGATACAATCCATGTATAGTTACTGCAGTACCCTTTTCAACTTCTCCCATACACTATGGTTAGTGATAAGATTGTTAAATTATTTTTATAAAAAATCTTAAAAAACATAATTTATATATTAAAAAAAATCTAAAACAAATATAAAATATCTATAATTATCCCGTGCATAGCACGGGTGATAGGCTAGTCTATACTATATATTAAGCAAAAGGGGGTTTTTAACCCCAAGGTTTGTGGGAGCTCCAATCTCCTAATCCTAATTTTCTAATTTTTTGATTTAAAAAAAAAAAAAAACTCAGCATTTATTGACTTCTCCAACCCACAATTCTTTTTGACTTCTCTCATAATTATTGCAACACCATTTTTAATTTCTCCCATACACTATGGTTACACACAAAAAAAAAAAAAAAAAAAAAAAAAAAAAAAAAAAAAAGAAGATAAGAATTTAGTTGTAGATCTCAAAAAGATATAACATCTAAATTTGAATCTATACTATATATTAAGCAAAAGGGGGTTTTTAACCCCAAGGCTTGTGGGAGCTCCAATCTCCTAATCCTAATTTTCTAATTTTTTGATTTAAAAAAAAAAACTCAGCATTTATTGACTTCTCCCAACCCAACCTCAACATTTATTGACTTCTCCCAACCCACAATTCCTTTTGACTTCTCTCATAATTATTGTAACACCCTTTTCAATTTCTCCCATACACTATGGTTATACAAAAAAAAAAAAAAAAAAAAGATAAGAATTTAGTTATAGATCTCAAAAAGATATAACATCTAAATTTGAATTATGATTTAATAATATAATTATGTATTTTTTATTATGTATATCTATCAAAATTTTAAATCACTTAATGGGACAAATTAATCAATTTTCCAAAATTATTGATTTTTAATTTACAAATAGATTAAAAAAACTATTGACTGATTTATTTATTTAATAACAAAAATATTTCATAATCTCTCCCTCCTAATCTCTCTCACAAATTTCAAAAAAAAATTAAAACTTGCATTCTTTTTCTCTTCTCCAAAAAATCAAATAATATTTTTTATTAAAGTTGTAGATATCTACTTATATTTTATATATTATATTATAACATAACAAAAAAAAAACTTAAAAACTAAAAAAAAATCTTTAAAGTTTATCTAAATAAACTTTAAATAAATAAAACTTACATGTCTATAACATATCTAACTCACATCATAACTTACCTAAATAATAATAATTAAAAACAAATGAAAACCACAGATAAATTAAATTTAAAAAAAAAGATACCCACAGCTTCTATATCTATCTATCTATACTATATATTAAGCAAAGGACTTTTCTTAGGTGTGCCTTGCATATGGTATGCAAGGCACTTACACCATTTTATTTTGTATTTACACATTTGTATGTATTGGGTTATATTAAAATTTTAAAAATTTACACATTGGTGACCTGCTAAGCAGGTCACTTTCCAGGTAAATTAATAAAATAATATATTATATGACTAAAGGTGTAAATGGTTTAATAAAATAATATATTATATGACTAAAAGTGTAAATGGTCACAAAAAATGTATAAGTTTTCACAAAAGGCGTGTATTTTCACGAAAGGCGTAAGCAATTTCAGAAAAAGGTGTAACTGATTTCTGAAAACTTACGCTTTTTGTGAAAACTTACACCTTTTCGTGAAAACTTACGCCTTCTGTGAAATTATTTACACCTTTTATGAACACTTACTCCTTTTGTGAGTTGACTTACCAAAGGTGTAAACAAACGAAAACTTACACATTTTGCTTAAGCTTACACCTTTTCGTGAAAATACTTACACAATTTTTGAAAAGTTACTCCTTTTGTGTAAGAATTTTTGGCATAACATTTATACTTTTTCTTCGAACTTACACCTTTTGTGGAAGCCCAACTTAAAGCTTTTGTGATCGGAAGTCACTTATACCTTTTATGAAAAAATAAATTCATCAAATTTATACCTTTTTGTGGAAGTGCTTATATTTTTTTTGAAAAGTTACTCCTTTTGTGTAAGAATTTTTGGCATAACATTTATACTTTTTCTTCGAACTTACACCTTTTGTGGAAGCCCAAATTAAAGCTTTTGTGATCGGAAGTCACTTACACCTTTTGTGAAAAAATAAATTCATCAAATTTATACCTTTTCGTGGAAGTGCTTATATTTTTTTTGAAAAGTTACTCCTTTTGTGTAAGAATTTTTGGCATAACATTTATACTTTTTATATTCGAACTTACACCTTTTGTGGAAGCCTAACTTCTTTTCTCATCGGAAGTCACTTATACCTTTTGTGAAAAAAAAAATTCATCAAATTTACACCTTTTGCTTACACCTTTTCGTGGAAGTGCTTATATTTTTTTTTGAAAAGTTACTCCTTTTGTGTAACAATTTTTGGCATAACATTTATATTTTTTTTTCAAACTTACACCTTTTGTGAAAGAAATATAGCACAGAAGGAGTAAGTTCGAAGAGGTGTAAGTGACTTCCGATTATGTATTCAAGTTGGGCTTCCACAAAAGGTGTAAATTCGAAGAAAAAGTGTAAATATTATGCCAAAAATTCTTACACAAAAGGAGTAACTTTTCAAAAAAATATAACCACTTCCACGAAAAGGTGTAAGCAAAATGTGTAAATTGATGAATTTATTTTTTCACAAAAGGTATAAGTGACTTCCGATTAGTATTCAAGTTGGGCTTCCACAAAAGGTGTAAGTTCGAAGAAAAAGTGTAAATGTTATGCCAAAAATTCTTACACAAAAGGAGTAACTTTTCAAAAAAAATATAACCACTTCCACGAAAATGTATAAGCTTAAGCAAAAGGTGTAAATTTGATAAATTTATTTTTCCACAAAAGGTATAAGTGACTTCCGATTATGTATTTAAGTTGGGCTTCCACAAAAGGTGTAAGTTCGAAAAAAAAAGTATAAATGTTATGTCAAAAATTCTTACACAAAAGAAGTAACTTTTCAAAAAAATATAAGCACTTTCACAAAAAGGTATAAGCTTAAGTAAATATGTAAATTTGATGAATTTATTTTTTCACAAAAGGTATAAGTGACACAAAAAGTAAGTCTCATTTCAAGGTTCATAAACACAAAAGGAGTAAACATTTTGGGACAACCACTTAACAGTTACCACCAACATAACCATAAAAGGAGTAAGTCTTCATTTCAAGGTTCATAAACACAAAAGGAATAAACATTTTGGGACCATAAAAGGAGTAAGTCTTCATTTCAAGATTCATAAACACAAAAAGAGTAAACATTTGGGGACCATAAAAGGAGTAAGTCTTCATTTCAAGATTCATAAACACAAAAAGAGTAAACATTTTGGGACAATCACTGAACAGTTACCACCAATATAACCATAAAAGGAGTAAGTCTTCATTTTAAGGGTCATAAACACAAAATGAGTAAACATTTTGGGACCATAAAAAGAGTAAGTCTTCATTTCAAGGTTCATAAACACAAAAGGAGTAAACATTTTGGCACAACCGCTGAACAGTTACCACCAACGGTTTCTCTGTTCTGTCTCTCACCCCCACACACACAGAACAGTTACCACCAAACCTCACACCCGCTCACCACCCAACCATCGCTGGCCACCGTCGTACGCCACCGTCACACATCGCCACCGCCGCAAATCACCACCGCCGCTGTTGCAGGTTTTATAAAAAAATTATTTCAGTGATGGTGTAATTTTCAGAAAAGCTGTCGATCTTGGTCTCCGCTCTGTCGATCTGTCAATCTGTCGTCTCTTCTCTGTCGATCTCCGTCTCTCTCTCTCTGCCGATCTCCGTCGATCTCGGTCTGTCTCTCTCTGTCGATCGCCCTCCCAAACGCTTCGTCTCTCTCCGGAATTCTAGAGAGAGAAACACCAAGCCCTCCCAAACGCCTCTTCTCTGACACATTGCCATTATTTGAACAACAACACAAATACAGTTTGATTCGATTGTAGGAGCTCTTCGCAATTTT
>JAPPVO010006793.1:0-15924 GCA_030407325.1 Camellia japonica | reverse complement strand
CCTGATTGGCTTTTTCTTGCCTTACCACTGGCAAAGGAAACACTGGTTGCTCTGAACTGAATCTCTGACCTGACAAAGTCTATCAACACAAGTCCAATGCACCCAGGGGATATCGGAGCCTTCTGAAGCTACGGTTCCAAGACCACCTAGCAAAAGAGAAAATAGACAACACCTCAGCCTAATTTCATCAAAACAGATATGAGCATAGCTGAATGACTGCACTCTTTACTGAATTCTGCCTGTAAACTGATACCCTCAGGTAAAATTGATTCCCTCAAAATATTGATACCCTCAGGCCTGATACCCAGACTTGCAAACTGATACATGCATTCTTGTAAAGACACACTCTAAAAGTATATAGCAAACAAGTGAGAGCCAAAACACCCCTATGTTGGGGTAGGGTTTCCTTGTCCTATCTTGTCAGGAACTAGAGTTTCACTACGCACGCAGCGGTTTCAAAACAACCTACAATCGAGTAAGCAACCTGTCTTAGCTTGGAATGGTCATTATGGATTCCGATATGCACTAGGTCGAATGGTCAAAAGGGTGCCTCGGTAAAAACCGAGGTTTGTGTTCCCGTCGTGGCAGAGCCCGCAACCGGTCAACCTTATGGCGCACTCCTCAAAGCGAGCCTCTGGCAAACCGTTCAGGAATAGCATACAGCAAACACGGTGTCCTAGGCGCACTAATGCAAATGCGATGCAAAAAGACACATAAGTGTAAGCAAAACAAAATATCACGAGTTCGAGTCAAGTTCTCTAAATCCCCAGCAGAGTCGTCAGAAACTGTAGACATGCCCCGAGAACTCCCCGGCTCCGCGCTGCGAGGGCGCGAATCCGTTTTGTTCTCTAGCTACTACAGTTCGGATTCAATGTTACGGTTCTGAATCTAATCTCACAAAGTGCAATGTGAGACCGATAAATCACCAAAGAGCCCAAATCCGGCAAATCATTTTGGAAAACTGATTTTTATAAAGAAGTGCCAAACATGGATTGCTTTGCCAGATACAGAGTCGCCACCTAAATATTTTATTTTGGGGGAATTTAGGAAACCCTGACTCGTGCCTAAGGCCACGTGTCCGTCATCACCAAAGTTGCCTCGGCTCGGGAACTTGGGTACGAGAGGGGAAGGTCATGCAATGAGCACCCCTACTCGCCCGATCAAAGATCGGCCTGTACTAAGCATGATATTTTATTTTTGAAAATACATGTGTTCTTATTCTGGTTATTAACCTAGAATTACTATGTGATGTGCACAACATACAAGTATAGATTAGATCGCCTAAATTGGAACAAAACATTGCATGTTCGTTTGTTTGAAAACGATTTAGAGGTGCTACTCGTAAGTAGGCTAAATCGTGGATTTTGATGAATTGTTCCAATTCAAGTAATCCAACCTTCACCCACTGGCATTCAAGCAGTTAATCACATAAGCAATTAGCCTCATGGCAAGCATGCTTTCATGGCAATCAATAACATACATGCAGTATGCTAAAGCGTAAACACTCACAGTGTACTCCAAGCCAAAACAAAGAACTAGTTAGAAATCATGCATGATCCCAGTTCATGTTAAGATGGTTAATGCAACACATGCGAAAATGCAACTAAAAAAATAGGCTCGGCCATTCTAGAATGGCATATGAAATGCAACTTGGTACATGTATTCAAATTGGAATTGAAATACAATGCAGTTAGTATGATGTGCCGAGCCCGGTGCATGCAAAACAGATGAATGATGCACGCATGCAAGCATAAAGTATGCTAATCGAAATATGCCCTAAAACTAACCGTCGTAAGCAGTTAAGTAAAAAGGAGAAAGAAATGGGGGTTGGAAGACATGCATCACACACACGCAAGCTTATTACAACAATTGGCCCTCTCGACGTAGGGTCCAAATAAGAAGCTAACTAGCTAATCTAAGCTAATTAAACTAATTATTACAATCCAACTAATTAACTAATAAGCTAACTAATTAACTAATAAGCTAACTAATTATTACAAAACAAATTGAATAGTTAAACGCATTAACTACTTAAGTACGAAACCAAAGCATAAACTAGCTAAGCAAATTAGCTAAGTAAAGCAGTAAAGCAATGTCCTTAGAGGGAGAAGAATGCATGGATGCCCGGTCACGTCGTTCGGAAATCCGTCGCGATGCCCCAACTTGCCTCTGTTTGCAATTGTCCTCAGAAACTTGCACCAAGCTCCAGATAGCTTCTAACTCACCTTGGGGACCTATAGGAGGGTGGCCGACCAGTTGTTGGTGTTTACAGCCACCTGCCGACCACTTTTTGCTACTGTAAACCAGAAAAAGTGGTCGGCCAGCTAGTTTTTCTGGCTGGCCGACCAGTTGTTGCTGCATTCCTCCAGTTTGCTGCAATAGAGAGCAAGAAAGGGCATGTCAATGTATTTGCAAGGTATGTGTGCACAACCACCCTCCCTATCATTTCATAAGCTCAAGGGGGTGTGGTTCTCGACCCTCGAGCCACCAATCACGCACCTCGATGCATGATGGCCGAGAGGCGAAGTTGTATAATCCAATATGAAAATGAATGCACAGGTAAACACATAAGGCCTAGAACTCTATCATGTATGATCAAGAGCGTCGGCGACCGAGAATTGAGGCACGTTTCATCACTTTAAGTATGAAACGCCCCTCGTTTCTCGTGTTTGGACTAACACCTATTCCAAACAAAACACAACACATAACATGGCATGCACAATGCTATGTAACATGGAATATGCAAAAATGCAATGCAACACAAGCATGCAAATATGCAATATAACTTAAGCATGCAAACATGCAATGCAACATGAACAACCTAATAAGGCTAATGGCATGCACAATGCAAAATGCTAAGAACAACATGGCCCACTTAATGCAATGTGACATGATTAACTTAACAAAGCTAATAACATGCAAACTATGCTAATGCATGCACAATGCAAACAACAACTAGCATACACAATGCAAACAACAACTAGCATACACAATGCAAATGGACATGGCATACACAAATGCAATGAACCAACATGCAAACAACATGGCATACTCAAAGTGACGAACTACATGACATACACAATGCTTAATGGATTTAAACCAAAATGGACAGACCTCAGCCATGTCCAAATTAGTGGCCATAAGGATGAAACTAAGGCACAAAAAGGGAAGGCAAGCATGCACAATGCAATGGCCCATCAAGTAGGCCTAAGAGCACAACTCCTAAGCATGATGAAGAAGCGATAAATATGTAAGTGTGACAACACTAAAGGCTCTGAAATCAAGTGTGAAATGATGCCAAATCATCCAAACAACACAAGTAAAGCATGCGAGAGGGCCTAAGGCACAAAGCCATTAAAGGGACTACACAAAGGGCATGCAATACATGGCACAAATGATTGAACCAAACATGGACATAACTTAATTAGGTCTAAACAAAGACCAAAACATGCTAAGATGAGGGCTCAAGGACCTAGGCATGCAAGCATACACACTAGGCCAAAACAAGGCAACAAATGCACAACCCTTAGAGGCACTCAAAGGGTGAATGAAGTGTGAACATGGCAATGCTACATGCTCTGAAATGAAGTATTAAACGATGCCAAATCATCTAAATAGCTCAAAGATAGCATGCAAGAAGCATCAAAACACAAAGCTAACAAGGCCCATTGCACTACAACTATACAAAGCATGAAGCATATGGCGAAGGCAACCCAAAGCAGTCTTAGAACATGTCAAAATGAGTCTAAAACGTGTATGGAAGGAAACCAAAATAAGCTAACATGAAGGGCATAAGGCATAATGCATACAAGGCAAATAAGGTGGATTACACTACACCTATTAAGACCAAGCATGTGATGACTTAACCAATAAAAATTAGAGTTATATCATGGCAAAATAACCCCAAAAACACATTGAAATGATAGCTCGCAAGCTTAGGCATGAAGGCATACGCAATGATTCATGTTAAGGCATAAAGGGGCAAACTCTCCAACGCATTGAATGAGTGATAAATGCAAGTACATGACCATGAAACATGGACTGAAATCACATTACAAATGATGCCAAATCATTCAAATAGGCCAAGCAATGCATGCTAGTGGACTTGATACACAAAGCTAACAAGCTAGATTGAACCATGGCTATACAAAGCAAGTCATGCATGGCCAAAACAACACAAATCAGAGTTAGAGCATGCTAAAACATGGACAAAAGCTTCTGGAAGATAAGGCTAAAGCATGCTAGAATGACATGTTAAAGCATGATGCATGTTAGGCTATTTCATGGAATTGCACTACAAGTGCATGGAGCATGCATGAGGTGACCAAACCAAACCCTAACAGAGATATGACATGGCAAAACATCACCAAAAACATGCTGAAATGGAAACAAAACAAGCTAGAATGACATGCTACTTCATGAAGCATACAAGACTAGTTTGTGAGATTTACACTACAAGTGTATTAGGCATGCATGGAGTGACAAAACCAAGTAAAAACAGTGGCATGCCATGCTAAAATAAGCCCAAATACAAGCTAAGATATGACCAACATAAGCTTAACAAATATGCTCACACATGAGGCAAAAGAAGCAAGTATTTAAGACACAAGGAGAGGGGATGACCCTCTCCTTTTTGGGACCTCAAAACACCCTTCCCACCACTGAAATTCCTCTGAATTTTAGTGGTGAGAAGGCCAAAACAAGGTAGTCCCAAAGGCTTAAAAAGAAGGCACAAAAGCAAGTCCAAACAAGACCTAGGAGGGGGTAAACAACCCCAAATACAAAAGTGACCTTAAACAAAGATCTTAAGCATACAAAATCAGAACTTTTTGTAGTTTAGAGTTAAGCTTAAAACAATATGCAAGTAAGGATAAAAGCTTAAGCAAGAATGGGGGTTTAAGGAGTTAAAGGCTCACCCTTGAAGACCACCTTCAAAACTGCAAGTCCAGTTGGTTTTTCAAGCTTAAACCAAACCAAAAACTCCAAAACCAGCTCCCAAGCACCTCAGCAACAAAGGGATGGTGTTTGAGTGTGTGTTTGTGTGTTAAAGTATGAAGAATATACACTTTTGAACACAAATATGAAGGGGAATGGAGATGTATAGATATAGATGATATGTATAGCTTTAATACAAAAATCTGAACCTAAGACATGAGGGAGAAGGCTCCCTTATATAGAAAAGCAAGGTTCACGCTTGTTGAGGAAGGTTTGGAGCTCCAAGTAATCCCTCCATACACGATGGTTTCTGTACCCAACAGCTGGCACAGCTGGCAAGAAAATATCTTTAGAAAGCTGAAGGAAAGTGGCCGACCAGTTGAAGTGGTCGGCCAGCTACTTTTACTGGTCGACCGGAAGAGAAAGTGGTCGGCCAGTGGTTGTCAAGGCCAAAAGTGGTCGACCAGGTGTCCAAATTGAAGCCCCAGAAGTTAGCTTTCCAATGGCGCCAGCCTTGCATCAAAATTCCAACTATACAAAACGTTATGCCTATTTTGGTGAAGTCGCGCAGTTTCGATCCAACCGGATTGATGCCCTACTTCAACCAACCATATCTCCCCCATCCGAACTTGGCTTTAGGAGATTCTTGAGTGCAAAATGAAGCCCCGGAAGTAAGATTTCCATCGGTGGTGGCCTCATAGCTAAAATCCAAGTATTCAAAAGGATAGACCTGATTTAGCGAGGACTGCTCGATTAAAAAACCAGCTGGCCGACCAGAAAACTGGCTGGCGGGGAAGAAAAGTGGTTTACGGGGAGAGAAACTGGTCTCCCACCCTTATTCCACCCTCCAAGGAAGGAAAACAAGGTTTGTACCAAAAACAAACCAAAAAGGATGCAAGATGAAAGTCCGGGAGGCAATGTGCGCATCTGGGAGCCTCGAAAACTAGTCTACGAGCACCAAAAGTGGTTTATGACCACAAAAGTGGTCTCCCGGACCATAGTGTCCCTCTAGGCAGAGGCAACAAGGTGTGGTTCAAAAACCAAGCCAAACGGAGAACGCTAAGCGGTCTTGAGACAAGGCGCGCGGCCGAAGGCTCTGAAAATCAAAAAGTAGTCTCCAAGCAGGAAAAGTGGTCTACAAGACCTCTCCCTCCCTCCAGGGAAGAGAAACAAGGCTTGGTCCGCAAACTGAGCCGAAACACAAAGAGTTCAGAGACCTGGAGGCAAGGCATTCAGCCGAAAACTCCGAAACCTCGAAACGAGCACAACATGCACAATCACCGAGCACTCAATCGATAACGTCTGGGTCTTAAGGTCGGTCAAAAATGGGGTGTCTACACATCTTCATCTGCTGCTCCTTCTTCCCCATCTCCATTATGCATTTCCTCATCACCTACATCTTGCATTCCATCTCTACAATCCATCTCTTCTTCACTTATATTTTCCATGTCATTCCAAGTCAGTGCCTGCTTAGCACTAACTGGTACTCTTGGGAGTACTAAATGTTTCCCTTTTGGACTTACCACTTGTAATGGGTCCTAACCCTTCTCCACATATAATTGAATCACATCTAAACCTTCATACTCACATATCATGGTATATACATCAACATCTTCTTCAATTATTGTCAATCCATCATCCAAAGTTTTTCCAGATTTCCTATACCACAAAACAGAAGTACTATACACATCTATTTTCATCTCCCTCAAGATGGTATGAATCTCAATAAAAGATAGTTTGTCAGGATCAACATCATATATATATATATTCCACTTTCCTTGTTTATAAGCAATATTAGGAGGCTTACTGAAGTACCCATTATAGTTGATCTAAAAAATCATTTTTTTTTACCTCACTATAGAAAACAACAAAACTTCACAATATTACATTAGACAACTCAAACTCATTGGAACCACATAACAACAATCATAAAAAAATCCAAAGTTAACATCATAAAAAAATACCTGTTGTTTATGAACCTCTATACCCCACCCCACTTTAACCAACATCCCAAAAAAATAAAGTAATTAAAGGCATGAATACTAAAGTACACAAAAACAAATCTGTGAATAAAAAATACTCGAAGTTAACATCATGAAAAATATTCCCCATTACTTACTTATGAAGCTCTATACCCCACCCCGCTCCACTTTAACCACAATCCCCAAAAATTTAAATAATACAAGCATACCATGCCTAAAACATTACAAGTTTTGTGAATCGAAGTCAACACATACCTAATCTAGTAAATTAGGGTAAACAACATCTAAGGATCAAAATTAGGGAAAATCAACATCCAAGGATCAAAATAAATTAGGGTGAACAACACATACCTAATCTAGTAATAGTGTTCGCGATATGATGGTGAAATTGATGATGAAACCCTAGTTCAATCTAATCAACCATGGCGAGAGAGAGAGAGAGAGAGAGAGAGAGAGAGAGAGCAAATAGAGATGCGAATACTGGTGTTAGTCAAATGAAACGAAACGACTGAGAGATGTAAAATATCTAGGGGCATTCCTGACTTTTTACAACTTATGTTACATCCGTTGGATTTTGCACTCTGGTACGAAGTATAGGGGTTTAAGTGTTACAAATGAAACTATAGGGGAGCTCCGTGTTTTTGAGTCAAACCACAAGGGGTTAAATTAAAATTTACCCTATATTTTTTTTTGTATTTTTTGATATTTAGTGTATTTTTTAAAGATTTTTTTCACAAATATTATACTTTTTAAGTGTATTTATGTTAGGTGTGTCTAAAAATTAAAAACAAATTACTTAAACTATTAAAAAATTTCATTGAAAATATTAAAATATGGAAAATAAAAAAATAGAATTTTCTAAAAATTGGTTTTTAAAAACTAGAACTAAACAAGCTATTTTTAATATAATTATATTAATTTTCATATGACCAAAATTAATGTCAATGGTGATAGACATTGAACAAAAGTAATATACATTTTAGTAAGAAAGAATAATAACATCATTTTTTTTTTTTAAATTTTTATGGGAGAATTTCATTTCAATGTAACTCTAAAATAATATTTACATATTAATGATAAACTTTATAATATTAAAAAATAATTTTATAAACTTTACTATGTATCTGAAAATATATTTTGAACATCACACGGATATATTAATTCCTCTTTTTTATTCATATGATTAACGAATTATTAATAAAAAATAATTTAAGTGTTATGTAAATTAAAATAGAAAAGTTAGCATAATTATGTCAAAAGTGTGAATTATTATTATTATTTTGTTTTTGACAACTTTTCCAAACCCAACTTGTGATCAGGACCGGTCTTGGCCTAAGGCGAGGCCTGTGCCTTAGGCCTCAAAAAATTAGCCCCAAAATTTCGTAAAGTGTTATAGGCCCATTTTTTTGGGCCAATTTAAACGGCTCCAAAATATTCTATTGGGTCCATATTTATAAGTGTGGTTTGACCCATATTTATTAAAATTAAAATATATACAAAAAAGTGTTTGGAGCTCAAGAAGAACAATACATACATGATTCATCTATTCAGTGCTCTCTCTCTCTCTCTCTCTCTCTCTCTCTCACGAAGTAATGAAGGAAGCATTCCTCAAGCATACCAAGGATAAAACAACATTGAGAGCACTGAGCAGCGGCGAGTCAGCGACTCTCTCTCTCTCTCTCACACACACACACACTCTGGTGACTCACTCTCTTTCACACTCACACACACTCTCTCTTTCATAGTAAGTCCTCTCTCTCTCACTATCAGATTTGATTAAATAAAGTTGTCCTAATTTTTTTTCTACCTTCTTTCTTTATTAGTTAGTGGAATAATAAATTTGTCTTAATTTTTTTTACCTTTTTTATCCATCAAATTTTAGTGGAATAAATAATTTTAATTTTTTTTTACCTTTTTTATTTATAAGATTTTAGTGGAATAAATAATTTTGCCCTAATTTTTTTACCTAGGTCTTTATTAGTTTTAATTGAATAATTTTTTCCTAATTTTTTTGCCTAATTTTGTTTCATTAAATTGTTTTTTTTTTATTTATTTATAATTCCTTTGCTATCAGATATGAGATAATCAATGGATTGTAATTTGTGGATTGAAGTGTGATTATAGTCATGTTTCGTATGAGATAACCAGTTTTTAAGTCATTGTACTGATTTCTTTCTATCTTAATATATGAAAGTAAATTTTAGTTTATAATTTTAATGATTATATGTATAAATAAACTTAAATAAAAAATTTATTAATACTTATCATTTTATACATAAATTTTTTATTAAAAAAATATATATTAAAGGGATTTCATTTTCATAATTCATCTTAGACTTCAAAGCCTGCCTCTGATGGACACGTGAGAAATATATATAGCTAAAGATATGAATATGATAATGTGTTGAAAATTCACATTCACAAGAGGAATACACAAAAAGGTTACAATCGCTGCTTTGAAAGATAACGTGAAGTGTGAAGTGAATTCAGACTTGTCATCCACGTCTTTTTGATGCAGAATTGAGTTTTTTAAGAACTTGCATTATCCAAACGGAAGCTACAACTGTTCTCATACTCTCCGTTTGTTTATATATATATAATATATATCTTTCATCTTTCGCAAATTTTTTTTTTTAATTTTTAATTTTTAATTTTTTTTAATGTTTAAGTTAACGAAAAAAACATTTTTCAGACAAATTATTTTACTTATTTTTAAAATGTGAAAAATATTTTTTGAATTAAAGTATTTAACGAGAGTGCTGCTATTAGTATTCCATTAATTATTTTAGATCTCTAATTTTTTTTAACCCCCACTTATAAATTCTAAAACTCTTAAATTTTTTTTCCCCCCAAATAATACCAAAATTATTTTTTTTTATTTTCTTAGGGACACAACGCATATTATATTATATATATATATATTAAATAAAACAAAAATTTCAGATATGCAGTTTGCTTGTGTAGTATTAAATATTGTCCAGTATTTATGGAATTGGCTGGAATTCACCGAGAAATTAATCAGAAAGGTATTGGCTTATTTGTATTCCGTTTTCTCTTTGGTATGGTACGTACTAGCCGGTATAGCATGTGATTAACAACTATGCTTTTCGGTAAGGTACTTGAAAAATGATTTTTATTACTATAATTCAATTTTGAAGATTTTTAATTCATAAATCAGTAATGCAAAACATATATATACATGAAATGAACCCTTCCCACAACAATATATATATATATATATAAATTAGTGTATTTATGACATCATTATGATTTCATGGTTGACCCTACTAAACCCATAACCTAGCATTTTCCCCAGTTCAAAGAATTGTCTAGTTTTCAAAACATTGGTTGAAACTCATAAATTACGGAGAAAATTGGTGATAAATCTAATCTAAGGAGGGTATAAGGTATTAGGTCCGTGGTGGCCGAATAAATAAGATTGAGGGAAACTCATAAGCTGGCAGATTGAAGAAAAGGTCGTGCATAAATCGGCCAGTAAACGGCCCACCGGCCTATGCATGAACCAATGGAAAGGATGGCCGAATACAAGTTGGCCTATGATAGGTTCATCAGGGAAGGGTTGTAATCGAGTAAAACCAAGTTAGAGGGCTATCAGAGCCGTATATCCCATGGGCTGTATAGAGGCCCAAGGACGAGGAAGAGGCCTAGAAGAAAGAAGTGGCCCGTGGGAAACATTATAAAAGAAGGAGCAACAATCAAACAAAAGGAGGGAAAACTTGGGAGAAAAGAAAAAAGATCGAGAAAGACACAATCCAGTTCATAGAAAAGCGAGGATCAAACTCTGTTTGGACCAGAGTATTTCTAAATCCACTTCAACACAATTGGCGTCGTCTGTGGGAATACTCCAACGCGTTCATGGCAGACATAACAGATGATCCTCCTCTGGTTGCTAACGATGTTACACCAAGAACCATGCTTGGTTCGGAGAATATCACCACACGAAGAGCCTTGAATTTCGACCTAGTAGCTCAATCCTTGCATTCAACCTCGATGCTGGAAACCATGCAGACAATGATGGACCAAGCAAAATGAAATGAACAACGTATGGAAGATATGGCGGTTGATAACAAACGTTTACATAAAGAGCTGGCTCTAGAGTTAGCCATATCTCAATAGACTGCACCATATCACGAGTGGGGTTGGTCACCAGAATAGAAGAAGGATAATCAACAACGTCGGCATCGGAAACATGATAGCAGCAACACCTCCTACTCATCAGCACAAGAGCCTAGGAAAAAAAGGCTAGTTTGCATGTCCAACTCATCTAAAGGGAGCCCATATGTGCGACATCGGCGAGGAAAAAGATATGGTGGCTCAGATGAAGAGGACAAACATGGTCCTTTCGTACGACAAATCGTAAGGGCTGTCTTGCCTAAAAAGTTTAAAGTGCTAACGTTTACGTTGTATGATGGAAAATCAGATCCTACGGATCACATTCGCCATTACAAGTAGGTGATGACATTGCACGTTGATGATGAAGCGCTTATGTGTCGCATGTTTCCAAGCAGCTTGGGGCCGTTGGTCGTTAAATGGTATTATAAGCTCGAACCGGCCTTAGTCAAGAGTTTCCATTAGCTCCAGAAATCCTTCTGGGCAAGATTTTTCACCAATGAGATCTAGCCTAAACAAGCCAACTCGCTCTAGGCAATGCAAATCAAGCCGGAAGAAACCCTCCATGAATATTCGGCGCGTTATTGGGAATGTTTCAACCTGGTTGACGATGCCTGTAATGATTCCATGGCCATCACTGCCTTTAAGATGGGCTTACACCCCGATAGTCCGTTCAGGAGCTCGTTGACTAGACGACCCCCCAAAACCGTCTGGGCCTTAATGAAAAAGGTTGAGTATTGTAAGGTGGATAATGATGCCCTCCACGTCAAAGCTGGTCAGAAGGTCACGGAAATGGTGTCATCTACCTTGGTATAATCGATAAGTGTTGCATCACCGGAAAGGAGCCTTGAGTTATGAGGAAGGCCGAAACGGGAAAGTCATTGAGATCAATGCCGATCGAGGGAATAACATTCATGCCGATCGAGTGAGCAATATCAAGTAGAAAGCAAGCGCCCCAGGCAGTCTGACAAGAAGTATACTGAGTTGACCAAGCCGATTAGCAAGATCCTTCTTAAAGTCCAACATCTACCATTCTTTAAGTGGTCAGCCAAGATTATTGGACCCTCTGACACAAGACGGAGGGATCAGCGATGTGAATACCACAAGGCCTATGGGCATGAAATCGACAGATGCTACGCCTTAAAGGACCATCTTGAGAAGCTGGTGCAGGATGGCCGACTAGTTCAATACCTTCCCTATAAGGTCAACCCACCAAATACGGTGGCTCTGTGCCTGGACTCACCTCCACTAGGTGTAATTCATATGATATACAGTCTTCCGTTGTCGAACAGTATTTATACGATTCAGTTACAACCATGCCCATCCAAGCCATCCACACTGGCCAAACAGCCTCATCAGACCGACAAGATTAGCTTCGATCACACAGATCTCGAGGGGGTGATCTTTCGCACGACGATGCCATTGTTATTGAGTTACGAGTAAACAGATTTGTTGTCGAACGCATTCTGATTGATCGGGGGAGCATATCGGAGATAATGTACTACAAGACATTTCTTAAGCTTGGCTTCAAAGATTCAGACCTGCTGCTGGAAAAATATCCTTGTTCGACTTCAACGCCAATCCCGAATACCCTCTGGGCAAGGTCATAATTGCGGTGCGTACAGGCACCAGGACGCTTGATGTGGAGTTTCTAGTCATGAAGCTTCCATCACCGTACAACATAATCATGGGGAGAACCTAGCTGCATGCAATTCAGGCCATACCAAGAACTTATCCTCAGCTACTCCGCTTTCCAATGCAACACAGCATTGAGCAGATTCGAGGCTCTCAGAAGTTGGCAAAGGAATGCTACCTTACTACTTTAGCAAAAAACCAAGGGAGATGGAAGTAAACTCAATTGAAATTTTGGACCTAGAAAGCCTCGAGGATGTTGAAAAACCCCCCACTAATAAGGCAATTGAGGATCTCGATCGGATTGGAATCACAAACGAACCAGATAAATTCTTCCTAATCGACATTTGTCTCACCACCAATGAGTGCCTAGAGTTGGTCTCATTCCTACTCGGCAATATTAATGTATTCGCCTGGACGCCTTATGAGATGCCAGGAGTGGACCCCAGCGCGACGCAACACCATTTGAATGTAGACCCAAAAGCCAAACTTGTCATTCAAAAGAGTCACCGATCGACAATCGAGCATACTTCGGTCGTTGTTACAGAAGTTAACAAGCTTCTGGAGGTCGGAGCAATCCGCGAAGTGAATTACCCCACATAGTTGTCCAATACCGTTGTTGTAAAGAAGAAAAACGGATCCTGGCGTGTATGCGTGGACTTCACGGACTTGAATAAGGCTAGTCCCAAGGTTTGTTTCCCTCTTCCCAGAATCAATCAACTAGTGGATGCAATTGCGCATCACCAATGCATGAGCTTCTTGGACGCATTACAGGGGTTACCACCAAATAGCCATGCATCCGGAGGACCAAGAAAAAACAACATTCCTTACCCCGAGGGGAACTTATTGTTATAAAGTCATGCCCTTCAGCCTGAAGGATGCCGGGGCAACCTATCGGAGGCTTGTCACCACCATGTTTAAGGAACAACTTGGCCATACCATGGAAGCATATATCGATGACATGGTGGTAAAATTTGGCCATAACCTTCAATATTCTCCGGAAGTACAAGATGAAATTAAACGCCTCAAAATGTGCATTCGGCATCGGATCAGGCACATTCCTCGGCTATATAGTGAACCATTGTGGAATAGAGGCCAATCCGAAGCAGGTCACGGCCATCATAGAACTCGGATCACCTCAATCCGCCAAAGAAGTTCATAAATTAATGGGGATGGCCACAACTCTTAACAGATTCATCAGCCATTCTTCAAATCTCTATAGACCATTTTTTCACAGACTTCAGCAGGGAAAAGCATATCAGTGGACCCCCGAATGCCAGACTGCCCTAGACGGACTAAAAGCTTATCTCCATTCAATATCACTCTTGGCAACTCCATCACTGGATGACCTACTCATCTTGTATCTTGCGATATTAGATCGGGCGGTCAGCTCCGTGTTGCTAAAGGAAGAGTTAGGCGAGCAAAGGCCCATTTTCTATGTTAACAAGGCAATGGTGGATGCCAAGACACGGTACCTACCGTTAGAAAAGATGATTTTGGTCCTCATGGTGGCTACTAGGAAATTAATGCACTATTTTCAAGCCCATACAATAAATGTGCTGATGGACTACCCTCTCTGAACAATACTTCGCAGTGCGAAATCATCAAGGCACGTCTCCAAATGGGCATTAGAACTCAGCTAGTATGACATCCAATTCTCTTCCAGGACGGCTATCAAATGGCAGGTTTTGGTCGACTTCATTACCGAGTTTACAGGATGTCATGCCGACTTTGAACCAGAGCAGCCAACCGTCCGACCCCAACAGGAGTGGAGAATGTATGTCAGGGATATTTGGCAGATGTACTGCAATGGTTCATCTAACCAGTGCGGCAGCGGGGCAGGAGTAGTGATCATGACCCCCGATGGCACAATAATCGAGCAAGCAGTCAAACTACGCTTCTATGCATCAAATAACGAGGCCGAATATAAAGCTTTGTTAATCGACCTCTGTAACACACTTCGCCTCAATGCCAAGCGAGTGCAGGTCTTCTGTGATTCAAAGTTGGTCATCAATCAATTGAAAGGGGAGTATGAGGCAAAAAATGACTGAATGGCCGCTTATATGAAGACGACAAACTCATTGCTCATACAGTTCGACCACTACGAGCTGAATCAGATTACCCGTGACCAAAATACCTATGCAGATGCTCTTGCTTGTTTGGCTTTTGCCATCAATTCGGAAGTTAAGCAAACCATTGAGATGGGATTCATCCCCGAGCTGAGTATCAGCCTCCCGGAATCTGTTAGTATCAATGTCGTTGACCTGGGGCCGAGTTGGACAGATCCCATCACCACATTCTTATCCTCAGAATAGTTGCCAACAGATAAGAAAAAAGCCCATAAGCTGCGGAACAAAGCCCTACGATACTATTTGGATCCCTATGGAAAGCTCTACAAAAAATCTCTCTCAGGCCCGTATTTGGAATGTGTTTGTCCAGACAGAGTGGAGGAATTTTTGGCTGAAATACATGAAGGCAGTTCGGTGCCCATTCTGGAGGGCGGTCATTGGCCCATTGAGCCGTAACCCAAGGGTATTACTGGCCGACCATGCGAACTGATGCAGAGAACTACGTAAAGAAGTGTGAACAATGTTAGAAGTTTTCTCCCTTGACTCATTTGCTTGCTGAAGAATTGAATTCCGTTACTAGTCCTTGGCCTTTTGCTCAGTGGGGCCTGGACATCATCGGACCACTACCAAGGGCTTTGGGAAATAAACGGTTCTTGATTGTTGCAACGAATTACTTCACAAACTGGGTTGAGCAGAACCGTTGGCACACATCCGGGATGTCGATGTCAAATGATTTGTATGAGAGAACATTATAACCTGGTTCGGCATACCACGAGCACTTATATCTGACAATGGCACCTAATTCGATTGTGGCATCTGTCGAGAATTATGCAACACATATGGAAGTCGGCCGTACTTCTTTTCACTGGCTTATCCGCAATGCAACAGTCAAGCTGAGGCCTCTAACAAAGTGGTCCTAGATAGAATCAAGAAATGGTTGGAAAAGGCTATGGGCAAGTGGGTCAAAGAATTGTCCAGTGCATTGTGGGCTCATTGCACTACACTAAGGCGATCTACCGTGAAACACCATTCGCCTTGTGCTTTGGGATAAAAGTTATCATTCCTCTTAAAATCGGCCTTCCCACTCTAAGATCAGAAGCTTTTGACATAGGACAAAATGATATGATGTTGGCCTTAGACCTAAATTTGATTGAAGAGCGTCGAGGTCGAGCTCG
>JAPPVO010006792.1:0-29333 GCA_030407325.1 Camellia japonica | reverse complement strand
GCTCAGAACATGCGAAGGATGTCCCTTCTCGTATCCTTTTATATCTTGTGAATTTCAAAAGAAATCGTTTCAATTATACTGTGTTGCAATACGTTGCATTTCAACATCATGTTTTATCATGTCCAATTTCAAGTTCCTATATACACATTGCATTGTATGCGTGCTTTGCTTTACTTACATGTGTTCAAGTTCCTTTTTATATACACATTGCATTGTATGCGTGCTTTGCTTTACTTACATGTGTTCAAGTTCCTTTTTATATACACATTGCATTGTATGCGTGCTTTGCTTTACTTACATGTGTTCAAGTTCCTTTTTATATACACATTGCATTGTATGCGTGCTTTGCTTTACTTACATGTGTTCAAGTTCCTTTTTATATACACATTGCATTGTATGCGTGCTTTGCTTTACTTACATGTGTTCAAGTTCCTTTTTATATACACATTGCATTGTATGCGTGCTTTGCTTTACTTACATGTGTTCAAGTTCCTTTTTATATACACATTGCATTGTATGCGTGCTTTGCTTTACTTACATGTGTTCAAGTTCCTTTTTATATACACATTGCATTGTATGCGTGCTTTTTTACTTACATGTGTTCAAGTTCCTTTTTCTATACACATTGCATGTATGCGTGCTTGCTTTACTACATGTGTTCAAGTTCTCTATACACATTGCATTGTATGCGTGCTCTGCTTTACTCACATGTGTTCAATTACAACTGCCTATACACATTGCATCTGCTACACCCTCCAATCGTGTAATTTGCATGTTGCTAACAATACATACCTGTTAAGTTTGTTTCTTTTCAGGCACGATATTGTATGTACGGTTCATTGGAGCTGGCAACGACCAGCGAACCGCACAGGTATTGTATCTCCGCGTGAACGTGGTGAGAATCGCTCGATTCTCCTACATTCTTGCATGTAGTTGAACTTGCGTTTCTAGCTTAGAACTGTCACGCGTGCTCTGTACAGCATTCTTTGCATGATCATAAGTTATGCTTGGCTTCTCGCATTTTCAGTTGCATTTTGCCCCTGCCTTCGGGCGCATATCTTACTTGTCTTGCATGTTTGTCTAAGTCTTCGGCCTTGTCAAAAATGGGTCGTCTCTGGGCTTTGACATTCACTCTCCGTCATTGTTATGACTTTCGAGTTCTGTCAAAGAGGGGCAACTGTAGACACCCCATTTTTGACCGTCCTCAAGACTTGGACGTCACCGCTTGAACACTCGGTGATTATCCATGTTTGTGTTCGTTTGGAGTTCCCGGAGTTCTCGGCCCGCGCGCCTTGCCTCAGGACCTCCAAACTCGACCGTTTTGTGTCTGGTTTTGCACCAAACACTTGTGTTTTGCCTTGGAAGGGCAGGGAGTGCCTTGTGAGGCACCCCCACATACCACCGGCTGTGGCTAGAGGCCACCGGCTGGCTGGTTTTTCCATCGGCACTATATTGTGCCGGTCGGCACTATTTTGTGCGGTCGGCACTATTTTTGGCGAAATGACCATTTTGCCCTGACTACTGTGCACTTGCTTTCTGGGATATTTTCAGACAGCTTTGTAGCTTTTGCTCCCCTCCATACACGTGTATGGAGGGGATACACTCCTTCCAAGCTTGTTTGACAAGCTTTACAATGCCTATAAGAGGAGAGCTCCTCCTCTTGGCTAAGGGTTAGCATTTTGGAGGCAAAAACCAGAGCTTATACATATATTTCTCTGTCATATATCTATAGATACATAGATCTCCATCTCTCTCCTCTTGTGTGTGTGATTTTAGGCTTGAAAGTGTAGATTTACCTCACTTTTGCACCATTACACACACCTTTACACCTTAGCTCGAGATTGAGAGACTTGGAAGGTTATTTGTGTTGGTTTTGGACTGGTTTTGAGCATTAGAGAGTGGCTGCACCACTTGTTCTTCAAGGGATCTTCAAGGGTAAGAGCATCACTTTATATTCCCCATTCTTGCAACCCTTTTCTACCCTCTTTACTTTGTGTTTTTGAGTTTGTGTTTAAGATAAAAAAGTCTTGTTTTTACTTGTTCTTGAACCTTCTTTAAGGTCCTTTTTTGGTTTGAGCAAAGGTCCATCCTATTAGGCCTTGTATGGCCACTTTTGGTGCCTTTGCTTAAGCCCCTTTTTACTTGTTGTTCTTGGACTTCTCACCACTGAAAACCAGTGGGTTTTCAGTGGTGAGGGAGGTGTTTTAAGTCACATAAAGGGGAGGGACACCCCTCTCCCCTTGATCCCTTGTTTGCCTTTGTTTTGGGTTCAAAGAATAGCATGTATGCATAGTCTTGTTTGGCTTCATTTAAGAGTTTTTTTGAGTGTTTTGGAGCATGTTTAAATTCTGTTTTTGGTCGGATTTGTCACCTCTAACATGTCTCTCATACTTGTTTTGAAATGCTTTCTTATGCTCAAAAGCATGCCATACTTTGAGGCCATGATTTTAGTATGTTTTTAGCTTAGTTTCATGGAGATGCTAGCATTATTTTGCCATGTTAAAGGGCTGTGGGCCACTGTTTTTATTATGTTTAGTATGCTTGACATGTTTGTTTTGCATTCTAGTTTGTAAATCTTGGGGTGTGTGAGTCTCTAGCATGTTTAGCTTGCATTGATCTCATGATTTGGCATCATTTTAGATCATATTTCAGTCCCTAAATCATGCTCACTTGTTTGTGCTTGTCATCTCTTTCATGCTTTAAAGGTGTGTCCTTTTATGCCTAAGAATGGGCCTTGTGTATGCTTCCATGATTAATGCATTTTGGGGTGCCATGTGAGGGGATTTGGGTGTCTTTTCGCATGCTAGAAATCTGTTTTTGCTTGCTTGGTGTATGCCATGTTTGGTCTTGTTAATGGTAGTAAGGTGTGCTCCCTTTGGTGCCTTGGACTTGGCCTTATTTGGTTTGCATATTAGCATGCTCATTGGTCACTCTTGCCACTGTTTTTGGGCTAGTTTAAGGGCTGCCCCATTTGACTTGAGTCCACCATTGCATGCTTACATAATGATTGTTGCATGTTTGATTGATGAAGCCTTGAGTACATGCTAGTTCTAGGCTTGATTGGTCCATGTCCACATGCCACTTGTGCCTTGCATGCTCTAGCATTTTGCATGCCTATTGTGTTAGTTGCATGACACTTGGTATGCCTTGCATCCTTGCATCATTGTTGCATTATTGAACCATGTTGCATACATGCATCTCATGGCTTGGTTTGGGGTTGTCAAACTAAGCATAAGAATTGAGAGGAGTTCACACTCCAAGTGGTGCAACTCACCTCAATTCTTGGTCACCAAGGCCTTGGACCAACACATGATAAGGCTTTGGATTTCATTTGCTTGTATTGCATGCATTTACATCAAAATGCAACCTTGGTTCTTTGGGCTATCATGCATTGAAATGCACCATTGGTGGCCCAAGAACCAAGAGTCTTACCTCCTTGAGTCCCCAAGCATGATAGGAGGCAATGACCATGCTTACATGTCCCCCAAAACCCATGCCATGCATTGCTGTCTTGCTGCTGCTGTCAATCTGTCTGCTGCAGGGACTTTCTGCCGGCCGGCAGTTTGTTGTGCCGATCGGCACTGTTTTTGTGCCGATAAACTCCATATGCAGCCGGTGGACAACTCAAATAGCCGATGACCACTCCTTCCAGCCGGTAGGGTACTTCAGACCATTTGGAAGGTATCCCAGAACTTTGGGAATTTTTGGAGAGGCAGGACAGTAAAAGCAGAAGCAACAGTGCCATGACACGGGTTTTCCGGGCAAGACGGATCGAGCACGCATCACTCATACATCCCAAGGCAGGGCTGAGGCCCCATTGCATTTATTTATTTATTTGCTTTGATTTTAATAATTAGAATTGTGTAATAATTTATTTAATTTATTTATTATTCGGACTGTAATATTTATTTGGTCCCTCCGAGCGAGGGCAAAAATGTAATAAGTGTGTGTGAGTGGTGCATGTCTTCCAATCCCCACTTCTTTCTCTCCCTTTTACTTACCTGCTTTTTGGTTAGTATTAGGGCATACTTATTTTAGCATACCTTATGCAATGCATGCGTGCATTCATGCATTTGTTTACATGCATCGGGCTCGGCACATCATGCAAACTGCATTGTATTTCAATTCCAAAATTGAATACGTGATAGTTGTTGCATTTCATGTGCCATGCTTAGGGTAGCCGAGCCTGTCTAGATTACATCCCTGTATGCGATGCATTAGTCACTTAACATGAACTAGGTCATGCATGTTTGCTAACCGGGTTATTGTTTTGGCACGGAGTACGATGTAAGTATTTATGCTTTAGCATATCGCATGCGTGTGAATGTTAACATGACAGTATGCTTACCATGCGGCTAAATGCTTACATGAGATGAACTGTTTGAATGCCTGTGGGTGAAGGTTGGATTGTTTGAGTTGGAACAAACCCATTGAAATCCGTATTTTAGCCTACTTGCGAGTAGCAAATTCGAAAGCATTTTCAAAACAAACGGATATGCAATGCTTATTTCCAAATTAGGCGATCTAGTCTATACTTGTTTGCTGCGCGCATAACATAGTAATTCTAGGCTAATAATTGGAATAAGAGCATGTAATGTTTTCAAAAAAGGATATCACGGTTAGTAGAGGCCGGTCTTCGGACCGGGCGAAAGGGGGTGCTCATAGCTGACCTTCCCCGATCGTACCCAAGCTCCCGAGCCAAGTCACTTTGGTGATGACGGACACGTGGCCTTCGGCACCGAGTCAGGGTTTCCTAAATTCCCCCATTAAAAAAATATTTAGGTGGCGACTCTGTAATCTGGCAAAGTAGTCCATGTTTGGCACTACTTTTTCAAAAATCTGTTTTTCTTCAAAACAATTTGCCAGAGGTGGACTCTTTGGTTTAGATTTAGAACCGCAACAAAGTCGAGAGTCCGAACTGTAGCGAGGTCCCCCCGCGGACGTGCTACAGGGTGTTGTGAGGAAAACCGAACTTGAGGGCCGAGTGATGTGAGCAACACATGTGAGAGATGGGGTGGGAAACTTCACCTGTAGTAGTAATGGACTCCCCGCAAATTTGGTTGTTTCGCGACAATAGAAAGCATCCAAGCCCATCAACGTCTCAGCCAAAGTCATGACGATGCAACTCTTACCCTCCTTTAAACCTTGGGTGACTTCAATCAGACGAATGCTAGATCCACCGGAGCCCGAGACAAACAGAAAATGAGATAGCATGCACAAACAAAGTGCGTGTTGCTGAAAACCTTGCCAATGACGGTCACTGCGGTCACCGGTGCCAGAAAAACGGTAAATCAAACTCAGAATATCCAGCATTCCATCACAAATCAGAGATCGAGCATCAGGTATGGAGAACCCGCACATTTGTCCTAAGGCTTGAGCATGGCCAAAACGGAGTTGGGGCAGGATCTCTTCAGTGCACTCAGACTCCATTAAAGCTTGAAAATCTTCAAAGGTGGGACATACCTCTTGCCCGCCGAAGCTAAAGACATGTGTTACCGGATTCCAAAACCTCACCGCGGTGCGGAGAAATGGAAAATGCAGCGGGGTGCGACGCAGAGTGAATAGTGCATTTATATCAAAGCCTCGGAAACTCAGCTTTTCCAAGCCATCCAAGTTGTTAATCCAAGTTGTGAGATTTTGGGCAAGAAATTCTTCCATTTGGAGCAAATCAGTGTGGAAATGAGAAAAACTACGAAGCTGGGGCCTTTTGTAGGGGATAAGGTTGAATGAAGGATAGGTGTCAGCATTCTGCTAGTTTCTTCCACTTTTGGCCGACCGGCCAAGTATAGTGCCGACCGGCCATCACTTTTGGCTGGTGGAGATTTTCTCATGGCCGGTGGCTTTTCCCTGGGGCCGGTGGTCTTCCCCCTGGTTCCCTGAGCTGTTTATGCTGAGAAGTTGGGGAATCCCACCATTTCCAATACCCTCCAGTGATCAATTCTCGCGGGACCGCGCCCATTTGCTTATCGAGTTGTTGTATATTTGCTTATCGAGTTGTATTTCACTCTCTCTAAGTCTTTGATTTGCTTATCGAGTTGTACTCGCACTTGGTTGATTATGTCAAGTTTCTCTTCTTTGTTTATCGAGTTGTAAGTGGGTTCACTACCTGATTATTACGATGCGAATGCTCTATTTTTAAAATGAATCTCATTCACATCGTTATATGATGCCATGCGATGCGATGCATAGAACGTGCAAATGTAACATCTTTTGAACCAAATAGCAGTTTCATTTCCATCATGTGTTTTGCAAGAAAATACACAGTTTTGAAAAATGATGATAACAAACCTGCCTGAGGCAGTGCAATGTGCTTGAACTGCCAGTTAAAAAAGGAAAGTAAAGCAAAAAGAAAGTAGGGCAGCAGAGTATCGGGGTTGCTACTGATAACCCCCCCCCTCCTTTTTTCTCGAGGTCGATACACCACCCGCGTCCTTGTTCAGGTCAATTATATGGTTTGGCACCTTCATTATTCAAGATATCGCAAGAAAGCGCACTTTTGAAAAAACATTAGTAGGCTTTCGAGTTGACCTCAGGCCGTATCTTTTTGAGCGACGCTCTGTGCGAGCGAGGAACATCCCTTCCCGTATCCTTTTGCATCTTGTGAGCTCCACAACACGCTTCGATTGTACTGTGTTGCAGTGCTTTGCATTACATGCCTCAAGTTCTTTATATACACATTACTTGCGTAGACCGCATGTTTTTCTTGCGTAGACCGCATGTTTATAATTAATTACATTGCCTGCGTACACCGCATGCTTACATTCAATTCATTACTTACGTAGACCGCATGTTTTGCTTGCGTAGACGCGTATTTTACTTGCGTAGACTGCATGTTTATAATTAATTACATTGCCTGCGTAGACCGCATGCTTATATTCAATTCATTACTTGCGTAGACCGCATGTTTTGCTTGCGTAGACCGCGTATTTTGCCTGCGTAGACCGCATGTTTTGCCTACGTAGACCGCATGCTTATATTCAATTCATCACTTGCGTAGACCGCATGTTTTACTTGCGTAGACCGCATGTTTTGCTTGCGTGGACCACATGTTTTGCCTGCGTAGACCGCATGCTTATATTCAATTCATCACTTGCGTAGACCGCATGTTTAGCTTGCGTAGACCGCATGTTTTGCTTGTGTGGACCGCATTCTTATGTTCAAATCCATTACTTGCGTAGACCGCGTGTTTCGCTTGCGTAGACCGCATGTTTATAATTAACTACACTACTTGCGTAGACCGCATGTTTGTAATCAATTTCATTGCTTGCGTAGACCGCATGTTTATGAACAATTTCATTACTTGTGTAGACCGCATGTTTTGCTTGCGTGGACCGCATTCTTATGATCAATTTCTTTGCTTGCGTAGACCGCATGCTCGTGTTCAATTTCGTTGCCTACGTAGACCGCATGCTCCACTTACATATCTGTGCCTTCACAGCTTTGTTAGGCTTCCCACTTGCTTTGCGTTGTCACGCATTTTCAAGTACATTAATATGCATGTTGCTAATCACATTGTACCTGTTAAGTTTGTTTTCTTTGCAGGCACGATATTGTATCTACGGTTCATTTGCGATTGGTGGAACCAGACGAACCGAACAGGTATTGTATCCCCCGTGTGAGACGTATCGAAAATCGCATAATTCTCTTACATCCTTTCTGCATTGTAGTGTAGTTTGGTGTATGCTAGCTTAAAACGGTTGCATGTGTGCTTCGTTACAGCTTTCTTTGCATGATCATAAGTTATGCCCGGCTCTGTGCATCGTCTTGCATTTTGCCCCTGCCTTCGGGCGCATATCTTGTTTGTCTTGCATGTCTGTCTAAGTCTTCGGCCTTGTCAAAAATGGGTCGTCTCTGGGCTTTGACATTCACTCCCGTCATTGTTATGACTTTCGAGTTCTGTCAAAGAGGGGCAACTGTAGACACCCCATTTTTGACCGTCCTCAAGACTTGGACGTCACTGATTGAACACTCAGTGATCACCCTTGTTCGTGTTCGTTTTGAGTTCCCGGAGGCCTCGGCTGCGCACCTTGCCTCAGGATCTCTTAACTCGTTCGTTTAGTGTTTGGTTTTGCACCAAACACTTGTGTTTTTGCCTTGGAAGGCAGGGAATGGCCTGTTGGTCATCCCCACACTCCACCGGCCCTCCCCTTACATCACGGCCATTCCTTGTTGCTACCGGCCGTGGTTGCTTGGTATCAATGGCCGGCCGGCACTTTATTTGGCCGGTGACCTTTTTTTCCGGCCGGTGACCCTTCTGAACCCCTTTAGGCTTAGTGCATGCCAGCTGTACCAGCTGGAATACACCAACACCACTCCCTATGCACGGGGATGACCACTTTGAGCCTTTGACCCCTTGTTCCTTCTAGAAGGATGAACCCTTGGCCAAGCTTCTTGGGGAAGCTTGGCCAGCTGTCCCAGTTTCTTCAAGAAGCCATGAACCATTTGCACCCTTTGCCCCTTTTCATTTAGCTTCCTTGAGAAGCTTAGAGCCTTTTCTTTGCCTATATAAAGGCCCTTCTTCCTCCTTTGTCTAGGGTTAGAAGTTTTAAACAAAAAAAACCAGAGGTTAGATACATACACATCTGTTATACTCTCTCTCTCTATATATTCTCCTCTCTCTCATCCTTTATGTGTGTTTTGTGGCCCAAAGTGTAGTTTTACCTTACTTTTGCACTAACACACACACCATTACACCTTGCTCCGAGATTGAGAGGCATTGAGGGTTGTTTGTTGAGGTTTTGGACTGATTTTGGTCAGTAGAGGATGGCTGGACCAACTGTTCTTCAAGGGTTCTTCAAGGGTAATCACTTTACTTTAGTTTCCCCAATCTTGCATTGGCTTTTGACCTATCTTGCTTTCTGTTTTAGACTTTGTGTATAACTGAAAAAAGCTTTGTATTTTCATGCTTAAGACATCTCATTGAGGTCATTTTGGCATTGGGGGTCGAACTCCCCCTCTTAGGCCTCTTTTGGCCTCTTTTGGTGCCTTTTTTTTTAAGCCTTGTTGACTTTGTTGTATTGCTCTTTTCACCACTGAAATCTAGTGGATTTTCAGAGGTGAAGAAGATGGTTTGAGGTCTTGCATAGGGGAGGGACACCCCTCTCCCCTTTGTCTCTCTTTTATCCTTGTTTTTGGCTTAAAGGGCAACATGCATGCTTGACTGATTTTGGCCCTATTTCAGAGGTTTTTAGGTGTCTTTTCATCATAATATATCTCTATCTTTGGTTGGGTTTGTGGTCTTTTGCATGCATAATACCCTTGTTTTGTATCCCTCCCTTTTGCATAGAAATGCATCTTCTATTTAGGCTTCCATGCTTGCATGATTTAGCTTAGCTTGTTGAGGCTTTCGGTCATGATTTGTCATGCTTAAGGTCTGTTGGCCACTGTTTTGGTCATGTTTGACATGCTTGATGTAGTTGCTTTGCATTTTGGCTTGTAGGCCTTGAGTATTTTGGCTTCTAGCATGCTTAACTTAGACTATCCTCACGATTTCGCATTATTTAAGATTATATTTCAGTCCATGAAAGGTGGTCTTATATTGTCATTTGTGTCCCTTCCATGCTTTAAGGTGTTGTAGTTTTGTGCCTTGAAATGGGCATTGTGCATGCTTGTATGTTTAAGACATTTTGGGGCTGCCATATTAGTGGGTTTTTGGGTGTATTTTACTGCATTGAACATCTGTTTTTGGTCGCTTAGTCCATGCCATGAGTGGTCATGATGGTTGTAGTAGAATACCCCTTGTTTGTGCCTTAGCTTTGGGCCCCTTTGGCTTGCATGTTGGCATGAGTGCTTGTTCACCATTTTGGACACTTTTTGGTCACTGTTTTGGGATGGACTGAGGTCTGCCCTTCATGGTTTAGCACCACCATTGCATGATCATGTTGCATTGTTTTGGTCCTCATGCTTACATTGTATCATACTTACATGTTGGCACGGCATTTATCTAGTTGCATCTCATATACATTGTACCATGCTTGGCACATTCAGAATGCACTAACTTAGTTTGCATGTTTAGGTTGCATTACATTTGGCATGTTTTGCATTTTAACCTCATGTTGTGCATTTGAGCCAAGTTTGTATATATGCATTGCATTGCTTGGTTTGGGCTGTCAAACTGGGCATGGGGATTGAGGAGTGTTTGTACTTCAAGTGACAAAACACGCCTCAACCCTCGGTCGCCAATCCCCTTGACTCCAACATGATAGGGTGTTGGTATTCATGTGTTTTGTTTGCATGCATTTTACATTGAATTGCAACCTCGACCTCTTAGGCCATCATGCATCAAAAATGCACAATTGATGGCCCGAAGGTCGAGGGTCACGCTCCCTTGAGTTTCTTGCATGATTGGGAGTGTGACCAAGCTCACATTTGCTCAAAATTCCATGCCATGTACTGCTTTGCCCTCTGCTGCTGTCAACTGCAGGTCCCAGCAGGAATTTGTGGCTGATCGGCAGTGTTTAGTGCCGACTGACAAAGAATATGTGGCCGATAGACTTGAAAGCAGCCGATGGAAATTTCCCATGGCCGGTGGTTATTTCCCTTAGCCGATGGTGTTCTACAGTGTGCAGAGAACATATTCCAAGACTTTGGCAATTTTCGGAGGAGCAGGGCAGCATTAACAGAGGCAGCAGTGGCATGGTACGAGTTTCCGGGCAAGATGGATCGAGCATGCATCATTCGCGCATCCCAAGGCAGGGCTGCGGCCATCTCTATTCTGCATTTAATTTGTTAAATTAAAGGGTCTGTAATAATTAATTAGCTAGGATAAGTAATTCATTATTCGGATTGTATTATTCTTTTGGACCCTCCGAGTGAGGGCAATTGTGTAATAAGTGTGTGTGAGTGCATGTATGTCTTCCAATCCCACGTCTTTCTTCCCTTTTATCTACCTGCTTATGATGGTTGACTAGGGTACGTTTAAATTAGCATACCGTATGATAGCATGTTTGCATTCATTCATCTGTTTTGCATGCATCAAGCTCGGCGCATCATTCTAACTGCATCTGTATTTCAATCCCAAATTGAATACATGTTAGTTGCAGCATTTCACATGTCATTATAGATTAGCTGAGCCTATCTAAGTTGCATTCTGCATGTGTTGCATTAGCCATCTTAACATGAACTAGGATCATGCACTTGATTACTAACTAGTTTCTATTTTAGCTTGGAGTACTAGGTAAGCTTTTATGCTTTAGCATATCGCATGCGTGTGAATGTTGCCATAATAGCATGATTACCATGAGGCTAGCTACTTATGTGATATAATTGCTTGAATGTCTGTGGATGGAGGTCAAATTACCTAAGTTGGAATAATGCATTAAAACTGTGAGTTTTAAGCCCACTTGAGGGTGGCAAAATCTTCATTTTAGCCTACTTGCGAGTAGCAAACCATTTTCAAAACAAACATGAAATGTTTTGTTCCAATTTAAGCGATTTGGTTTATACTTGTTTGTTGTGCACATAACGTAATAAATCTAGGCTAATAACCGGAATAAGAACACATAACGTTTTCAAAATCGGATATCACGATTAATAGAGGCCGGTCTTCGGACCGGGCGAGAGGGGGTGCTCATAGCTGACCTTCCCCGATCGTACCCAAGTTCCCGAGCCGAGGCAACTTTGGTGATGACGGACACGTGGCCTTTGGCACCGAGTCAGGGTTTCCTAAATTTTCCCATTAAAAAATATTTAGGTGGCGACTCTGTATCTGGCAAAGCAGTCCATGTTTGGCACTTCTTTCAAAAATCTGTTTTCTCAAAACGATTTGTCGGATTTGGACTCTTTGGTTCAGATTAAGAACCGTAACAAAATCGAGTCCGAACTGTAGAGTGAAGCCCAAGGGCGCGTCTATAATAACCCGCAGCGACGACACTTCAATTTCAATTGGCAAAACAGCCTCTATCTCAGAAACGAGAGAATAGGAAGTTGCTCCTGTAGATGTTTGGATCGAAGTTCTATAGCCCCAAAGCACAAATGGCAGTTTATCCAGCCAGTCCCTGTAAGTCTCTACCATCTTCTGCAGAATTCTTTTAATCTTTTTGTTCGCAGCCTCAACAACTCCATTGGTTTATGGCCTGTAGGTCGATGACTTATGGAAAGCCACGTTATATTTCTCAAGCACCTCTTTCTTGAAGTGCGACCCAATATTGGAGATAATCTCATTGGGCACCCCATACCTACAGATGATGTTGTTCTTGATAAACTTAGCCACATGCGATGCTTTCAGCACGGAGTAAGAATGGGCCTCTACCCATTTCGTGAAGTAGTCGATGGCTACCAGGATGAATTCATGCCCATTTGACCCCTTTGGTGTGGCTGCGTTGATAACATCTATTCTCCAAATAGAGAATGGCCATGGTGAAGTCATGTTGTGGAGTTTCAATGGCGGAATGTTCATACGATTGGCATGAATCTATCACTTGTGGCATCATTGAACAAAACCAATACAATCCTCTTCCATGGTTGACTAGTAGTAGCCTTGTCTAAGGATTTTTCGGGCGAGCATCACACCATTCATATAGGCCCCAAATTCTCCTCCTTGAATGGCCTCCATAAGGCGTTTTGATTCCTTTTCCTCCACACATAGTTTATGCATTCCTAGATGGCCTCTTTTGTACAACTTGCCCCTGCAGATGATAAATTGAACGGCCATATGTTGTATTATCCTTTTGTCTTTGGCATTTACCCCTAGTGGATACACCTCATTTTCCAGGAAATTTCAGATATCGTAGTACTAGGGGTTCTTGTCTGAAGCCTCATCTATTGTGGCAATGGTTTCATAGGCCGGCATGTACCTCTGTTCGATAATGATCAGACGCATCCTGACTCCCAATGGAATGTCTCCCATAGAAGATAGAGTTGCTAGTACATCAGCGAACCGGTTGTTCTCTCTTAGCAAATGGGTAAACATTAACTTCTAAAACCTCAAAATTAGCATATCCAAGGCCTGATGGTAGATCTTCATTTTCTCTTCTTTAACCCGCTAGTCTCCTTTGGCTTGAGACACAACCGAATTTGAATCCCCGATGATGTCCAACCTTTTTGCCCCTAGTTCTAAGGCAGCTTCTAAACCAGCAATACATACCTTATATTCTGCTTCATTGTTGGATTCTTTGAATTGGAGTTTGAAAGCTAAGAGTATATAGGAGTCATCAGGTGCTATCAACAACACACCGATCCCATAACCGTATTGATTAGTTGCTCCCTCAAAGTACATCGTCCACGTTTTCTCCTCTATTTGCAGAATATCTTAATCTGGGAAAAAGTACTCCATCGTTTCATCTCCCTCTACTGGGTGATCTGCCAAGAATTCTGCTACAGCTCTTCCTTTAACCGACTTGCGTGTAAAATATGTAAGATCAAATTCAGAGAGAAGAAGCAACCAACGGGCTAGCTTACCCGTAAGCGCTGGTTTCTCAAAGAGATATTTGATAGGATCTAATATCGAAACCAAGATTACAAAGTGAGCTAACAGGTAGTGTCTCAACTTCCAGGTAGCCCATACCAAAGCTAGACAATATTTCTCAAGGGGAGTGTAATGGGCCTCGTAATCCAGTATTTTCTTGCTCAAGTAGTAAACGGCTTTCTCCACCCTGGCTTCCAACTCCTGAGCTAACATACACCCCATGGTTGAGTTTGTCACTGACAGGTACAAAATCAGTGATTTTCTCGATTCTAGCGGCGATAACACAGGCGGATTCTACAGGTATTGTTTGACCTGTTCAAAAGCAAATTGACAGCGATCATCCCATTGGAACTTCTTTCCTTTCTTCAGGAGACCAAATAGTGGTTCACAAGTCAAGGTTAGTTTTGAAATAAATCACCTTATTAATTACATTTTACCCAGAAAGCCGCGTACCTCCTTTTCAGTCCTTGGTGGTGGCATTTCTAAGATGGCCTTGATTTTGAAAGGATCTACCTCAATTCCTCTCTGTATGATTAAGAATGCCAGCATTTTTCTCGTTGTTACACCGAAAGTGCATTTTTGTAGGTTTAACCTCAATCTATACTCTCTGATCAACTGAAAGAATTTCTCCAAGGCATTGTAGTGGCCCTCTCGATTTCTGGACTTGATAATCATATCGTCCACATACACCTCAACCTCTTTGTGGATCATGTCGTGCACATAAGTAGTTGCAGCCCTTTGATAAGTGGGCCCAGCATTCTTCAACCTAAACGGTATGACTCGGTAGCAATAGGTGCCCCACAGAGTAGTGAAAGCAGTTTTCTCTCTATCCTCGGGTGCCATCAAAATCTGGTTATACTCGGAAAACCCATCCATGAACGAGAGCAATGCATGGCCCACGGTGAAGTCTACCAACTCATCAATATGAGGTAATGGAAAAGCATCCTTAGGGCTAGCCTTATTCAGATCCATAAAGTCGACACAGACTTTGATTATGCCATCCTTTTTTAGGACTAGAATAATATTGGCCAACCACGTCGGATACTCATATACAAGCAAGATCCCTGCCTCAATCTGTTTGGTAACTTCTTCCTTGATCTTCAAAGCCCAATATGGGCAAACTCTGCGCAGCTTCTGCTTAACTGGCCTGGCCTCAGGGTCAAAAGGGATCTAGTGCTGTACAATCTCAGGATCGATTCCAAACATGTTTTCATACGATCACGCGAAAACATCTTTAAAATTTTTTATTAAACGCTCGCGTTCCTCCGAAGACAGCGTGGACCCGATCTGGACCAAGCGAGGATCTTCCTTAGTACCCACATTAATTGATACGATTTTATCAGTACAGGGATTAACACACCTTTCCTCCTCATGATCAACCAAAATTTTCAAAACCCAAGGAATTTCTTCCTTTTCGTTTACGTCAAAATTTTGAAAATTAAGATCAGTACAACAAACCAAAGACACAAAGAAATAGGCAAAGTCCACAACATTTCCATTCAAAAAGTCTGGATCTTCGGTTACAGTGGACTCAAAAGAAAAGCTAAAAGATGACCTGGATAGGACCTTGATATCCAGGTTACCACTTCCAGAAGTACCAGACTCAGAGGAACTCAAATCTGACTCTAACTCCACAGACTCAGTGGAATCAAATCCGAACTCACTATCCAATTCAGAATTGTTGATGACGCCTTGCTCAAACTTCCAGACCAGGCATGGAGCCTCAGATGCATCCACGATAAGATTGAAGAAATCCACTACTGGGTTATCCCCGATTATTGAGATAGTAAAACTATCCCCCAAGTTGGTGGTCTCAGCTCCAGTAGTAGAACTTGTCAATAAGTCAGCCAGTGCCTTTCCCAGCAACTCCTCCTCTTCAATAACCAGGCTCACAACCCTTCCTTGATCGGTTCCAATGCTTAGGTTTGCCTGCTCATCCTTCTCTTCCAGTAATTAGTGCCCGAAGAAAATTTCGAACCCAGGATACCTAGTCTTCGTCTCCCAGTCATACCAAGGCTCTGGAAATCCACAGAAGGGGAAATCTTCTCCTTGGCGGACAAAGCGTCCTTCAGGGTTCCCCGTCTAGGTTTGTGGACTAACTTATATTGCTTCATAGTCCTCTTTGCTTTGATTCTTCCTCTCAACACCTCCATTTTCCTTTTCCAATCTGTAGTGGTAGGTTTGTATCCCAGCCCGAAAGCAAGAGGGTTATGACTCATCTCCTTTGCAACAGTACCTCCCTGCCTGCTACTTCGACCTAGTCCCGATCCGGACATATGCCCTTATTTGTTCATCATGTAAACGGATTGCGCACTCACGTAGTCTCCATCACCCTCTGCCATGATGGTTTGGACCAACCGAGCTTCTTCTAGAGAGAAGCCAAAAAGGAACACGTCTTCTTCCCCATGTATGATTTCCAATAATGATGCAGTAGTTCCCTAGGGAGGACGGGCCGCAGAGTTACTGTACACAGTGGCAATTCTGCCTTTGAAGGGATACTTCACTAACTGATGGACTATTGATGATACAGCCTTCATCTGATGTAGCCAATCAGTAGTAGGTTGAACGTGGCCGGAACGTCCATGACATGGAATTCCATCTCATGTTCGGACGAGCCGATTAGGATATGGCTTTTAAACGTTCCCATGACATCCCAACTTGTATTGTCATAAGCCCGGATAGCTTGGGTCGTGGGTGTAAAGTCAATCGGCCTCAAACCGATGGCATAGGCAGTTCTTACTAGACATACATTAATCGCCAATCCGGTATCTACTAACACCACCGGAATCCATTTTTTTCGACTTTCTAGGATTACATATAAGGGACGGTTGTGGTAAGCGCCCTCAGGTGGTAATTCCTTATCTGTAAAAGATATCACCGGCATAACGTCCCTAGATGTTACCAACGATACCAATTGGTCGACAGTGAAATCAATAGGCAGTTTAGTCCGATTCATTGCCTCTAACAGTGCTTTCTATGCGCCCGAGATGCCATTATCAGCCCCCAGATTGATATGTTGGCCTGAATCTTCTTGAGCTATTTTAAGACCATGTTTTCCTCAACATCCTTCTCTTTTGCTTTCTCAACCTCCTTGTTAGAGGTCTCTAGATGGTCTAATGCTACGAGTTTGAAGTACCGACTACTCCGGGTCATATGGTTGATTTCATCGGTATACTAGGTGTCATCTGGGGTATCAACTTTCTAACTTTCGTCAGTGTACGCATGTCTTAGGTCACTATCTTCCCACCACTCCCCCGCGGTCATGGCTAGGTTGGCATCAAGTTCTATTCTGAGCATGTTAACATCACATGCCCCATCATCATACCATTTTTCCTCCACTACAGCTCAGGTTTCAATATTCCCGGTACTTTCTGAGTTTCCTTAACATTCTCTTCTGATCATTGGGTTCCCACTCGATTTTCTTGGCGTTTTGAACACTGCCAGTTGTGGATTCAGCTTTTTCTTTCTCTTTTCCCCTTTACTGCTCCAGAGCTATCTTCGTCTGGATCTCCTCTATTCTTTCCCTTTGAAATTGTTCTAATGCTTGTTTTTTCTCAACCAAAGGTGTAGCCTCAGCCTTGCCACTAGCAGTGATTTCCTTTTCTATTCCAGTCTCTCATGTTTGTTCTTCCACATCAAACTCTTCCTCACTCAACCATTCATTGCTTGTTTCTAATTGGCTCGGGTCCCACCATCCCATCTGCACATAGCTTGTATCTTCTTCCTCAAAGAAGTAAAGATCCTCCAGATCCTATTCCAATTCTACTAGATCCTCTTCTAGGTTTGCCAAGTCATTCAGGCCTTGCTCGGGCCACTCATTCTGATTCTGTGCCATTTGGTCTTCCGCGATAGCATTAATGTTGAGAAAGTCCGGTAGTATGACTACTGGCTTCGGCTGATCGATGGCCACAATGTATAGACTGGGATCGTACTCCTCTGCGAGCGAGACCCCCTTCCCTATGACACGGGTATCAGACAACCCTGTCTTCAATGCAGTCTTCTCTCTCTCCATTTCTATTGCCACGGGCTTGGATTGGGTTTGTGGTGTAAGATCCATCATGCACATGTTTCTCCGGTTTTGGTAGGTTGGATGAGGTAATGTATGTTCTAAGGTTGAAGGTGGGCGGTAGTGTATGGATATGGTTAATTTTTCTGGGTAGGGGGACTTGGTTGTGTGCAGGAAATGGGTTGGTTGTTATGTTGGGTTTGGAAGGTGGGCAATGACTTTGTTGTCTATGAGATCTTGGATCTCATGACGTAGACGGTAGCACATGTCCGTGAGATGGCCATGTTGTTGATGGAAAATACAATACTAGGTAGAGTCATGTTTGGGTGGCAATGGGTCTAGAAGTGGATGAGGCTTGAGATGCCCCTTTTGCATTAATAGCTTGAGGGCGTGGGTTGGGCTCGTATAGAGAGGAGTAAAACTCTTTGATTCTGGAGTGGACCAGTACTTTGTGAAGATTGTGAGGTTATGGCAGTAGCAAAAGGATCAGCTATCTTGGCCATTGAAACAACAATACTAACATCCGCAGGCCGTGGAATAGTGCTACTGCTAGCATTGGTACTCCAGGAGAATGGCTTTCTTGCGGGTTCGCTTGTTCTATGGATAATGCCCTTTTTTAATGCACTCTAAATCTGGACCCCCAGTTCATGCAATGAAGCAAATGTGGACAATGGAGCCACTATCATTCTCTGCAACATGTCTGGCTCAAGATTCTGGACTATTAGCCGGATTTGTTCTCTTTCGGCAGGTTTATTTGTCATTCGGGCTACCTTGGCTCTCCACCAGGCGACAAAATCAATGAATGATTCTTTGGGGTTCTGGGTAGTAGCCTCTAGCTCACTAATGGTTACTTCTATCTGGGTGTTATATGAGTATTGATTGACAAACGCCTCAGATAGCTCCTCCCAATTCCGTTTTGTAGAGTCCTCCAACTTAGCGTACCAGATAGCCACCACATCAGACAGAGTTCTCCCAAACAAGGAAAGCTTTTCTACCTTGGACAAACCTATGGGCCTCAATACATCTAAAAACAACCAGACATGCACAATCAGATCACCACTCCTATCGAATCTGTCGATGTAGGGCATCTTAAATTTCTCCGGTAATCTAACCGAAGCCTCAATGTTCCCATCTTCGATATTTGGAATGGAGTTGAAGCCCTAGGATTTCTTCAATGCTTTCTCCAATCTAACAATCTTGACTAAGGTCGGATCAATTTCATTGATATCAAAAGGAAAAATTCCTACAGGAGGTTGAACCGGAGGCCGATAAGCTGGAGCCAGGGGAAACATGTCCTCAAGGACTGGTAGATTTTCAACTGGTGGGAGTAGATCCGGGTTTGGCTGAGCAGCCGCGATCGGATGCACGGTTGATGCAGATGCCCCAGATGTACGTCGTAGATCGACAATAATCTCATCTTGTGCAGCCATCCTCTGGTTTACAATGTTCATGGTTCTTTGGAAAGCCGTCATCATGGCAGCAAATTCCTCTACGTTCTATGTTGTATTCTATGTCATTGCTGGTCTAGGTGAACTAGATGCTGGTGAACTGATTGAGTGAGAGCGGATAGGTGTTTGTGGACTGCTTTGTACTAATGATACTGATTGTCTGTTGCTTCTTCGTTGAGTAACTGGAGGAAGCGAGACAAACACTGGCTGGCCACCAACAAGGTCTTGGGCTTTGCAAAGCCTGCCAAAACAAGTCCATACAACTTGGGGAATATCGAATCTTTCTGAAGCTATGATGGTATAGTACCTAGCAAAAAGAAAGAAAGAAAAACACAATCAAAATTGGATAGCTCTTCGGCCCCAATTCACAACAGTCAAAACACATAGCTGAACTGTAATGCCTATTGAACTCTGTTCTTAAACTCATACTGATATGAACCATCCTGTACAGTTTCACTGAAAAGGCACATATCAAGTAAAAGAACCAAAACATCCCTATGAGGGGGTAGGGTTACCCTGTCCTAGATTTTTGGCATGATCTAGGTTGCACTGTTTCAAACAAATGGTTTCACAACATCCTACAAATTGGTGGTATCCTGTCCTAAGTTGGAATAGTCACTATAGCTTCACTATATGTAACTAGTTTAAATGGTCAAAAGGGTACCTCGGCAAGACTACCTAATATACCTCTCACACCTAACACCAAGAAGTGAAAAGAGGATCAAATGGTACAACGGTAGTCCAGATCCAAGGGTTGTGTTCCCAACATGGCAGAGCCCACGACCGGTCAGCCTTTTGGAAAGTTTTTAGGCAAGCCTCTAGCAAACCATCTAGGAATAGTAGTCGGCAAACATAGTGACTTAAGCGCACCAATGCAAATTCAAATGCAAATGCAAAGAACTTATAAGTATAGATAAAATTTCACATCATGAATTTCGAGTCAAGTTCTCTAAGTCCCCAGCAGAGTCACCAGAAACTGTAGCTCGACTTTTCACGCTCCTTTCGGAAGACGAGAAGCCTTACAGTTCGGACTCTACTTGTGGTTCTGAATCTGATTTCATAAGTGCAATGTGAAACAATGAAAACACAAAAAGAGTCGAAATCCAGCAATTCCTTTTGGAAAATCAATGTTTTGAATAAAATGCAAAAAATGGACTGCTTTGCTAGATTTCAGAGTCGCCACCTAAATATTTTTGGGAAATTTAGGAAGGCCTAGACTCGTGTCAAAGGCCATTAGTCCATCATTACCAAAGTTGTCTCGGCTCGGGAACTTAGGTACGAGAGGGGAAGGTCATGAATTGAGCACCCCACTCGCCTGATCAAAGATCGGCCTCTACTAATCATGATGTGATTCTTATTTACATCATATGCTCTTGTTCTGATTATGAGCTATTTTTTTACTATGTGATGCGCACACAAGTATAGACTAATTTTGCAAAAATTGAAATATTTGATTTCATATTTATTTTTGAAAAGAGTTTGTACATGTGCCACTTGAAAAAGTGGGCTAAAATGGACATTTAATCAAAACATCCCAAGTCAAGCAACTAGCCTTTATCCACAGGCATTCAAACAGTTTATATCATTGAAGCACTTAGCCTCACAGTGAGCATGCTTTGACATGGCAACAATCACACTTATAGGATATGCTAAAACAAGTAAAGGCTCACCTAGTACTCCAAGCCAAAATAAACAAAAGAGTTAGAAAACATGCATGATCCTAAATAATGCAATATGACTAATGCAACACACGTGACATGCGATTTACTAGGCTCGGTTACTAATATTGGCATATGAAGCAATTTGATAGCATGCGGTCTAAGCACGTATTCAAAGAGGCATTTAACTAACGATGCAAGGTAGAATGATGAACCGAGCACAATGCATGCAAGACAATGGATGCAAGGCATGAGAGATGCTAAACAAAACATGATGCCCTATACTAACCATCATAAGCAGGTAAACAAAAGAGAGAAAGATGTGGGGTTGGAAGACATACACATTATTACAACATTTGCGCCCTCACGCAGGAGGATCCGAATAAACTAACTAGCTACTAAGCTAATTACTACGAATTACAAACTGAATGAAATAATTAACTAAACTAGCTAATTAATTAATTACAAATCAAAACGAGCTAAATAGTTACATGAATGCAACATGAAAAGAGTGCTAAGCTGGTCATTCTAATTACTCTGCCCCAGCAAACGAGGAGTGCTCATGCATGCACAGATTTCCACCCAAAAAAGTCCACTGTTCTGCTGCCAGATGCCTCTATTGCACAATAAAACACTTGCACTATTTTTCACCTCATAATCAACTCTGTTTTGCCAAAAAAATGTACACTGCTTGGTTTTGCAAAGGTGGACAGCAGGCTAAAAGTGATGGCCTGCCGGCCACTGATGACTGGTTTTTCTTGCTGCAACAAAGAGCAAACAGAGCAAGAACAGGATATTCTCAAGGATTGTTTGCATAACTTACCCCTCCTTATAATCAAATAGCTCAAAGGAGTGGCAAAATTTGGTTCACAAACCATCAACCGATGCAATTTTATTACATGATGACCTATGAACCAAAGGGTTCAAGTTCAATAGATGCGACAAATAAAGACTCTCAAGCCTCCTCCCTATCATGGATTGATCAAGGGAAGTGGATGACATTGACTCTTGGACCGTTTTCATCACTAATGAGTATGAAACGACTCAAGACTCAAGGGTTCAATTATTGTCTGATTGAACCCAAACCAAGTTATTATCTTGCATCATTTTAGTCCAAGTTTTATTATTTCATTTTAATTACCTTTCCATTCTTTAATAAATTAAGTCGAAAGGTGAGCATTAAGTCCTCTAATGGAAAAAAGCATCAAACCAAGAGTTGTTTTAGGCATAAGAGAAATGGTATGTCATTGGTAATGCACCCCTAAAGGGATTAAACCATTAAGCATAAGACCTCAATCTCATGCTTTGAACAAGCAACTAGTTTAAACCAACTTTCAAAGCAAAGCAAAAGCCAAGAAAGGAAGGAGGTTGCAGAAGTGATTAGGGGTGAAAACATGTATGAAAAGCCATAAATAAATACTATCAACTCAAATAGGATGGTGACTAAGGCCTAAACCACCAAACCTATGAAGACAACTAAACTACAAGTATGCAAAACAAAGCATAAATGCAATAAACACCTAAAACAGTTCCAAAATAGTCTTAAAACATGCAAAAGAAGTGCTAGAATTAAGACAAAAATGACTAAAATAGTAAGCTACAACATGGAGCTATTCAAGCTAGTGAACAAGACACAAGGAGGGGAGGCTAACCCCTCCAATTTTGAACTTCAAAATATGTTTTTAGCCACTGAAATAACTCTGAAAATCAGTGTTTAAAAGCTCAAAAAAGATATTATAAATGTGGAAACACAAGGGCAAAGGTTAAAGAGGCAAGGTGGAGAGAAAGGTGAACCACCCCTCCACCCTTTAAGCCTTCCACCATAAGTTTCAACCCAAAAATATAGAGTTATATAGCCCAAAAATAGTAGAAAAATAATAGGAAAAGAAACAACTAAAGCAATGAAACAAGCAAAGCCTTATACCTCTTGAAGAGAAGAGTACTTTTAAGCAATAATTCAACACATACACACCTTTAAGAGCTCAAGTTAGGCTCAAAAGTACCTCAGCTCAAAGATGGTAAGGTTTGGTTAAGAGTGTATAGGCAAAAGTTCAAGAAATTGCAAGAAAGAGAGAGAGAATTGTAAAGAGAGAAAATTAATTTTGCTCTAATTTTTATAACCCTCAAAAATGGAAGGGGGGGTCCTACATTTATAGAAAAATAGACCACTCCCTCAGAAACATCCATCCATACACATGGGAGCAGATGCAAGCATTTGTGCAAACAACTAGCACAGCTAGCAGAAAATATCTGCAAAATACACTTGTGGCCGGCAAGGCAAAAGGGTGGTCGGCAGCCAAAAGGGATGGCCGACAGCCCACAAAAATGGGCCTGCAGGTCCCAAGTTTTTCAAGTTTGAAAGGCTAGTTTTTTGGTGCAAAAACAAAGCACAAGGTTTGTAGAGTTTTGAGGCTCAGAGCCGTGGCATTCCGCTGAGAACTTTCGAGCACTTGATGTGCAAGTGATGGTGCCCAAGTCGTAAGGGCGGTCAAAAATGGGGTGTCTAAAAAAGTAATAGAGAACAATGAACAAAAATGGTAAAAAACAAAACAAGACAAAGTGCGGCGAGTAGAAGCATAAAGAAATGTGTACCTACTCAATGCCAGGAGCGAACGTTAGCCTGCGGTCCCTCTCCTTGATGTATTTAAGCGGGATCTGCTCAATCACTCCATCTGGACGCATGTATATGATCTCAGTGGGAATCACGGGAAACCTAGGAATGAAAGCAACGGTAGGGGCACCTCCAGTAAGGGCATCACCAGCCGCAACAGCAACAGCAGCAACCTCCAGCACAACGTGAATCACGTCCGGGGTAAGAGGCGCTATCACCTGAGTTTGTAAGAAGGAAGTGAAGTCGCCGGGCTCGTGATATCTATCACGATCCTCGTCCAATATCAGGAGGTCGATCTGAGGACTGTCCTGAAGCACATCGACTACCCTCATGACTGGAGGAGGAGGATGTGGGATGTCGAGGTCAGCGATGCCTCGTGTATGGTGGATAAACCTCTCCCCCAGGTAGTAAGTCCAGCCAAAGGGGCCCTCGAACAGAATCCACATGGTGGAGGCATGCCATGCAGTAACATAGGTTGTCCTCGACGCTTAGGGAATACTCGCCCAAAGATGCCAGTCAACTTGTGGAAGCAGACGTCAGATGTCAGAAATCAGTGTAGTATGAAAATGTCAGTGCAGTATAGAAGCAACAATATGAGAATGGCCGTATAGTATGGGAAACAGTGCAGTATGCTCACAGTATGTAAAAGTTAAAGGTTAATATTTTGTTACCTGATCCACAGTGATCGTGTCAAAGAAGCGGTGGAAGTAGGGAAAATCTTGGTCTACACGGCAGCGGCAGCGCTCAAATCGGGAGTTCTAGTACCAGGAGCGAGGTACTGACAACTCAATCGGCCTCATCGGGACCGGAGCCAGAGAGGTGAAGTATGTATAAACCTAAAGCTACAAACAGAAAAAGATGGATGAAGTAAATAAATAGAAAATGAAATACAAAGCCAAGATGAGCAGGAAAGGTAGAATAAACAGAATACACAGAAAAGGTAAGTGTAAGGCATACCTCTCAAACCCTCCAATAGTTACCAAGTGAATCCTTCTTGCGGTAGAAGGTCATGTAGCAGTATAAGATGGCCAGGCCGGCACCACCCTAATCGTACTCGATCACCTGGGGGTAGGTGCACCAGTGCCCCCAGAAGGTATAACCCCACGGTATTTTCCCTGTTCGCAAGCAGGGTAGTACCGAGGAGATACATGAGGAAGCTGCGGGTGTACTGGGCGACCTCATCCGGAGTAGCGGGCTAGGACTCAGAGAATGATCATAAAACCAACTGTAACTCACCATCCCGTGGCTGGTGATGTCTGAGATGGCTCCAAGAAGCTGACGATGTGCAACTCTCCGTTGCGTCATGTCAGGATCATATGGGATCGGGCCGCCAACTCCAACCTACAGGCCGGTGAGCATCAAAAAATCGTACGAGGTCAAAATAGCTCCCCAATCGATAAGAAGTGGAATGAGTTCGTAGTGTCCCATCATCTCTCGACTAGGGCCCTGTACAACAACGACTCGACCCTCATCCGTATGAGCCCTAAGCAGAAGGCCTAAAGCCGGCTGCATCAACTAGTACGCGGACCTCTGCGAACATTCTCTCATACCAGCACCGAGGGCCGGATATGGATCTGTATCCGCCAATCCTCCTGGCTATCACCTGTAAATGGGGAATGTATATGGCGTTAACTAGTGATCTACTTGTGAGATTCAACAATGTATCAAAACAAAGAAAAGTTGTTTATCGTGGAGGCATCGGCGGACAAGTGCTCCACGGGCTCTCGCAGCAAGATGTCCTCGTCTATCCTGGAGATGAGGCCCTTGAATCTCAAAATACCACCTGGGGGTGGAACATGTGTGCGTAGTCGGTAGGTGGCCGCATCAAATGGCCTATGAACGAGGAGAGGCAATGCGGGAGCATCCTCGGCCTCCATGTCTGTGCCTAAGGAAGCCCCAATACCAATAGCAGGGTCTGGGATGGGAACTTCGTCACTAGCCATGGAGAAAATGGGAGGAAATGAAGAAAAAGTGATGGGATGAGTGAAAATAGGTAAAAATCCCAAAGTTCAAACCCTAGGAGAGAGAAAGTGAAGAAAGTTATGGAAAATCAAAGGGGAATAGAAGGAAAGTGTGGGCTAATGGGATAAAAACCAAGGGAAAATCTTAAACTCCACCAAATCAAGTTTCGTTTAGTTTGAAGTATAGAGGAGGGGAAGGGTTTCGAAGAAAAAATGGCGAGAGTTGTTGGGTACTTCAAGAAAAGAGAGGAAATCTAGATTGAGAGGGAGGCTAGAGAGAGAGGAGATGGAGTTTTAGATGAGAGGATGTAAGGAATGAGGGTTTGAGTTTGTTTTAAACAAACATATCATGCGGAATGCCCGAAACTGCCCCTGCCGCTATCAAAGCCCGGTCGGCTGTCGCGATGCCCGGCCGTGCTTCATTAAGGCCCGGCTGGCTCTCAGTGTAAACCCAATTCATTTTTTGTTTTTTCACTTTATTTTATTTCTTGTATCATGGAGTTAAAAAAATTAAGCAAAAGCAAAAAAGAAAGCAAAAGAAAGCAAAAGGAAAAAAAAAAAAAACAAGAAAAACGAAAAAAAAAAAAGGAAAAAAAAAAAACAACAACAATAAAGGAAAATAAGAGAAGAAAAATTCATCATATTCTATTTTGTTTTATTGTGTAGATGCATAATTTGATTTACGTGGTCTCGTTTGTTTAACTCAGTTTGAACTCATAAGTTGAGTTGTTTTGTTTCAAAACTTTTAGTTTGTTTAAAACTGTTCTGTTAGTTTATAATTTGTTTTGTCTGAATCATAGTTCATTCTGTTATGTACCAAACGATATTGTATGTATGGTTCATTCAAAGGAGTTCCAGATAAAATCATTCGTGCCATAGTAAAATTATCATCAAATTGGAAGGCAGTGTGTTATGTTCAGATTAAAGCCCATTGTTTGAACACATTGGCAAATTGGCTTTCCCTTTACTTCGTTTTGATTGTTTTGATTTTACATGTCTCTGTGTAGAATTCATGTTTCTAATTCACGCTTAGGCGATTTGTTTGTTCTTTTATCCATTCCACCTTTCCTCCTATCACGTGCGACATGTTAGGATTGTACCTTCGGTTAAAAACATTGGGCGTGTCTCGGCGTTTACACCACATTTCCTCCTCTCGTGTGTGACACGTTAGGATTGTACCTTCGGTTAAAAACAGCAAGTGCGCCTGTTTGTTCACACCACCTTTCCTCCTATTGCGTGCGACGCGTTAGGATTGTACCTTCGGTTAAAAACAGCGGGTGCACCCGTTGTTCACACCACCTTTCCTCCTCTCGCGTGTGACGCGTTAGGATTGTACCCTTCGGTTAAAAACAACAGGTGCGCCCATTGTTCACACCACCTTTCCTCCTATCGCGTGCGACGCGTTAGGATTGTACCCTTGGTTAAAAACATCGGGTGTGCCCGTTGTTCACACCACCTTTCCCCCTCTCGCGTGTGATGCATTAGGATTGTACCCTTGGTTAAAAACGTCGGGTGCGCCCATTGTTCACACCATCTTTCCTCCTCTCACGTGTGACGTGTTAGGATTGTTTACCCCAGTCAAAACAGTGGGTGTGCCCGTTGTTCACATCATCTTTCCTCCTCTCGCGTGTTACGCGTAAAGATTGTTTACCTCAGTTAAAAACATCAGGTGCACCTATTTGTTCACACCACCCTTCCTCCTATCGCGTAAGACACGTTAGGATCTCGGTTGAGACCTTGGGTACGCTCGATGGTTACGTCACCCTTTCCCCTTCCTACACGAGGAGTAGTTAGGTCTGCATTTTCTTACATCCTTTCTACATGAGACGTAGGTTGGTTTGTGTTTTCTTTGTCCTTTCCACGCGAGACGTGCATATTTATTCATTTATTTCCGTGTGAAATACGGCGAGGTTTATTTTGCTTTGATTTTCATTTTCATTCAAACGTTGTATTCTAGTCTAGGTTGTAGCGTTTTTTCATTGCTTCATTTGCATATGTTACATTGCATTGTTTCATTGCATGATCATAAGTTATTTGCTACATTTTGTTTTTGCATTTTGCCCCCGAGTTCGATCTTTGCATTTGTGTCTTGATTTTTTCCTGAGCCTTGCGGCCTTGTCAAATGGGTCGTCTCTAGGCTTTGACATTCACTCACGTCACTTTATGACTTTGAGCTCTGTCAAAGAGAGGCAACTGTGGACACCCCATTTTTGACCGCTCGCAAGGCTCGAGCGCTTTGTCCGGTACACTCGACGATGAAAGTGGTATTGTGCATGGTTCGAGGTCTCAACGAATGGGCCATGTTTAAGCTCCGAAACAATCGCAAACCTTCCATATTTCCACTGATTATACCTAAGAAATCTATTTTTACATACTGTGCCACCCTATGCTAAGGCTGAAACAGAAAAACAGGGGAACATATTAAGGCCCGACCGTGCCTCGGTGAGGGCCGGTTGTGGCTATTGAGGGCCGGCCGTGCCTTAGTAGCGAGAAACACTATTCTGGGTGAGAGGCCGCCAGTTATCTATTTTTGAAGATATTTATGACCCCTCTTGCTCAAATTCTACAAAAACGACCATATATCTCTGTTTTGAAGGTTGAACAATTTCTACAAAGCCTCTACACCACCTTAAGAGCTCCCTCTTCTCTTTCTTCTTATGCAAGCAACACTTTGAGCTAACCTATCACCTTGAACCTATATCCATACACCTTCACACCTTAGCCTAGAAACCTTGGTAGAGCCTTAAACACCATAATTCAAGCTTGAGAGTGTGGTGAGACTTAGTTTGATTCATAGTAAAAGCTTACTTCCTTGAGAGGTATAAGTTTGTCATCCTCTCTTTTACTTCTTGTTCTTTCATTTGCTATCTAGTTCTTGTAGTTTTGTGTTGTTTTGATTCTATTCCAAGTGCTTGAGTTTGGGTTTGGAAAGCTACCAAAAGGATAGAGAGAGAGTTTACCCTACTTTCTACACCTTTACCTATAGCTCAAACCCTTAGTTTTACACTCTTTTTCTTTGCTCTCTAAACTGAGTTTCAGAGTTAAAAAGGACTAAAAATCATGCTTGAGGTTTTAAAAGTAGAGGGGTTAACTACCCTCCTTGTTCTTGCTTACTAGTCTTGTTTTCTCTCTTTCATGATTAGCTTTTCAGGCTTTTTTTTCATGCATTCTAAGCCACTGTTTATATCTCATGAGGGCTGTTTTGGGGTTGTTTTAGGTTATTTAAAGTTCATACTTTGATTAGCTTGGTTGTTGTCTCATAAGTTTGCCTACATAGCTTGTTGTACATTGTTCTTAGCTTTTCATTAACTCATTTCCATGTTTAAGAACCTCATTTTAATAATCAACTTGCCATTCATCTCTTTCATTTGAGAGTTATTTCAATTAGTTAACGGTTATTCAAAACGTGAACTAGCGATTTATGCTTAATGGCTTAATCTCTACGGAGGTTCATTGCCAACGATGTAGTCTCTTTTTCATGTTAAGAATCACCTCTCGATTGACATATTTCTCATTTAGTGGATGTAACAATCATCTTGGACTTAATGGATTAAAGGATAATAAAGACTAATGAATTTGGTTTAAAATGAACCAACCCACATAAAGAAAATGAGTTATATTGCTTGGGGTTCGGTCGGACGTTATGTCAAATCCATTGTGTCGAGGGTTATCGTACATCAATTCATGACGTTTTGATGAATCTTGAAGCGTCTATACCTCCCTCTTTGAGTTCACTCTATGATAGGAGGGAGGGGTGGTTGTTCATTTCATTTATTGATTTTCGTCCAAAATTGTACCCGAAATCATCAAGCAATCAACTTGTTCATTGATGGTATTAGAAACGACTCCAACCTTCGCTCGAGGCTTTCCCATTACAAAGAAGTATGAGAAGGACAAACAGAGCCCAGAACACTCTGTCTGTACTGTTTTCACTTTAGAGTACAAAACAAAATTTTGCATGAAATTAAGGCACGGTTGGCCTTCTTTAGGCCCGGCTGGGCATCATTGAGGGCCGGCCGGCCATCAATGTTTGGTCAGTAGTGTATTTTTGCAAAAAATAGAAGGCAGTGGCTGAAGGTGAAACAAAGCAAGCCTGGGCAGATAGAGTTGTTCTTGGACATTGTGCATGTGCATGCAATCCTTGCGCATTCTTGCTTACATCTTGATTTTTGTTGTAAATACTTAATTTATTTATTATTGTTTTATAATTAGTCTTATTAATTATGAGTGTTGTAATTATTATT
>JAPPVO010006791.1:0-30928 GCA_030407325.1 Camellia japonica | reverse complement strand
GGCAGATAACCCAATCCAAAGGTATGAGGGTTGTGTGGCACTCGGCCAATGCTGCGACGCCCTTCCGGCTGCTCATTTCTAATCCCATCCGGGGATGTGTTGTAGCTTGTTCATGAGGTATACAGATTGACACTGACGTACACTCCTCATTAACAGCCATGATATTTTGCACGACCCGAGCCTCAGCCAGAGTAAAACTTGATAAGAACACATCCTCCGTGCCGTGCTCGCGATTCCAAGACTGGTGTAGACACCTCTGGCGGCGGATGGATCGATGAATTCCCGAAAACAATGGCTACCCCCTTCCCGTGAGGGTACTTCAACATCTGATGTAAAGTGGAAGAGACTGCCTTCACTTGGTGCAACCACGGCCGCCCCAAGAGTAGGTTAAAGGTTGCAGGAACGTCCAAGACATGGAATTCAATGTTGTGTTGTCCTGGACCAACCTGGGTCTGAATTTTGACAGTCCCCATCACCTCCCTGCTGGTGTTATCATAGGCTCTGATCACTTGAGTAGTTGGCACGAAGTCCGCGGGCTTTAACCCGATTGCATATGCCGTCCTTGACGGGCAGACATTAATGGCGGATCCCGTGTCGACAAGAACCACTGGCACCCACTTGTCTCTACATTCCACAGAGATGTAGAGGGGTTTGTTATGATTTGCGCCCTCAGGCGGCAGTTCTTTGTCTGAAAAGGTTAACATCGGGGAACCTCCTCCCAGAAAGACCAGTCCAACCAGCTGCTCTGGTGTGGTATCTATAGAAAGTTTAGCCTTGTCCATAGCAGATAGGACAGCATGTCTGTGCACTCGTGACGCCATAAGCAGTCCCCAGATGGAGATGTCTGCTTGTATCTTCTTCAGCTGCTTCAGTACAGCTTCTTCTTCAATCTGCTTCTCTTTCTATTTTTCAGTTTCTTTATCCTTCCCAGATGCTTCTGGTTGGTCTAGGTGCGGGGGTTTGAAGTACCACTTCTTGTCATGTGATCAACTTCATCGAGATACCAGGTGTCGTCAGGTTGATTGCTCCCCCAATCCTCGTCTGTGTGGGCAAGACACAAATCATCATCTTCCCACCATATTCCGTTGGCATTTAAAAGGCACCTGTCTGGCTCCGGCATGATTGTACTCGCAGCACTCCCAGGCCACATGCTCGCAGCATCTTCTGTCCTTGTGCCCACAGCACTTTTAATCCCCTCATGGGTTTTGGCTTTCCCAGTTCTCTCAGAACCCTGTTGTTCCACCTGCGTCAGCGCAGTTTGTTGTTCAGCTTTCCCTGTATTCTGAGCGAAATTCTTTGTACCGGCGCTCTCCGGCAATGTACTCTGACTTTCTACCCTTCCGGCCACAATTGATACCCTCGCCCCTACCGGGCCCTGTTCTGGTTGGAACTCTACAACATCCGGTTGATCATCCAGCCATTCGGTAGCCTCTGCCGATTTCTCGTACTCAAACCAGTTGACTGCCGCTCCCTCTGATTCTTGGTCATTGAAGAACTGGAGTTTGGCAAAGTCCTCCGCTACGGCCGTTAAATCCTCTGTCCTCTGCTCAAATCCATCCCCCTGGATCACACACAGTTCTGCTTTCTCTGGCAATTCTATACTTGGCTCAAACTGGCCTGCTAACAGAATGTACTCACTCGAATCGTAGGCTTCCCCAGTAAAATTCTCAGACTGCTCAAACCCAGACTCAACAGTCCCATTCTCCTCTACAATCTCCCCTGCACCGTCTTCAACAGTCGCCACCATTGGCTCAGGTTGGGTTGTAGAGATGTCCAGCATGCACAAAAAGTCAGTGCAGTCGGGAAGGAGCACCTCCGGCTTAGGTAGATGGGAGGGAGTGATGTAGATGCTAGGATCGTAAGACACGACCCCAGTCTGGATAAGATTGACTCTTTTGGGAGGTGGAGCTTGGTTGTGTGTAGGGAGTGGGTTGGTTGTGACATTAGGTCTCTCTGGAGGCAAAATCACATTTTTGTCAACGAGGTCTTGAATCTCGTGATGCAGTCTGAAACATTGGTCGGTATCATGACCGTGCTGCTGGTGATATGCACAGTACTTGGCTGGGTTGTGAGTGGGGGGTAGTGGATTTGGTAACGGCCTCGGCTCCAGGGGTTTTAGATGCCCCTTTCTGATTAAGACCCCTAGAGCCTTGGACAAGGGCATGTACAATGGGGTGAAGGTTCTTTGGCCTCTGGGTTGGTATTTAGTGGTCTGTATATTGCTTCCGGATGCACCGGAGAAGGGTGTGGCTGCCATGGGCCTTGGAGGGGGAGGGGGAATGGTGGCGACCATGTTCACCTCGGAAGTTCTTGCAGTTGCAGCGCCACTCGGGCCTGCATTGTTGTTACGGTTAAAGGTTCTCCGGGGTTGCTCCCTGTCTTGGTCAATCAGACCCTGTTTCATCGCATCTTCGATTTGTACCCCCATATCGTGCAGATCCGAAAAGGTGGGGAAGGGGAGTACAATCATCTTTTGCATCAGTTTTGGCTGGAGATTGCGCACAATCATCCTGATCTGGTCCTTATCGGTGGGCCTTAGAGTCATCATCGAGGCCTTCGCCCTCCACCGAGTCACAAAATCTGAGAAACTCTCTTTGAGCTCCTGCCTTGTGTTGTTTCGAGATCAGTCGTAATGTCGATCTGGGTGTTGTAAGAGTATTGCGCAACAAAGGCCTCGGCCATTTCGTCCTAACTCCGCTTGACATCATCCTCCAACTTCGCATACCAGATAGCGGCCATACCTGATAGGGTCCGGCCGAATAGCGAAAGCTTCTGGGGTCTGGTGAGGCCCATTGGCCGTAATATATCTGAGAATAGCCGAAGGTGGACCATGGGATCACCAGATCCGTCGAAGCGATCGATCTACGGCATCTTGAATCTATCCGGCAGCGTCACAGCCACATCAGTATATCCGTCCTTGATATCCGGAATAGCTTTTACCCCCTGGGATTTTTTGAATAGCTTCTCGAGCTTGCTCAATTTCAGCGCTGTAGGGTCTACTTCAAACTCGAAGGGAGAGTCCGGGTGGTTCACAGGTGTATGTACTTTGGATGATTGAGGTGGAAGCGGGGGCGGAGCCGGCCCCGTTGGAAGGTCTGTGTCCTCCTGAGCGGCATGGACATTTGGCAAAGTGTTCTAAGGATTTGGCAGGACATTCTGGGTAGTTGGTGTTTGCTCGGGTAGGGGGACCCCTGGTGGAGGAGGAGCTGGATGTGAGGCTGATGCTCCGGCTTGTTGCTGTAGCCGGGTAATTAGTTCCGCCTGTTGGGCCATGATTGTGGCCTGCTGTTTAGAGAATTCCGTTTGGCGGACAGCGTCCTCCTGCATCTGCTTCATACTCTATTGGATTTGGCGCATCATTTCTTCCATCTCGGCTATGTTCTGCTGATCCTGCTGACTGACTGGTATGTGTATCTCTATGGCAGAAACTGGGACCTCAACCCGACTGTTTACTGCTAAGGTAGACCACTGCTCTGGTAACCTCTGCTCAGACACACTGCGCTTTCTCGGTCTTCTTCTGACAACTGGGGGTAGAGAATGAAACACTGGCTGTCCGTCAACCAGATCCTCAGATCGATTGAGCCGACGACCTCTTGTCCAAAGTGCTTGGGGAATATCTACTGGGTCGGAAGCAATTGTGCTAAAACTGCCATAGCAAAAAGATAAATAAAGCAAAAAGGAAATAAATAACCAGATAAACAAACAACATAACAGCTTAAAATACACAACACACAGTCGGGCATAACAACACACGGTTGATAAGCTGAATACACACTGTCCTCAAACACTGATCATTATCCCTGAATCACTGTCCCCGAAAACTGAATCTGATACCCGCAGATAACTGATTCTCAAACACTGACTGTTGCCCGCAGGCCTGATGCCCAAACTCATAAACTGATACATGCATTCCCCTGTAGAGACGCACTCTAACAGCACATAACAGATAAGTGAGAGCCAAAACACCCCTATGTTAGGGTAGGGTTTCCCTGTCCTATTTTGTCAGGAGTTAGGGTTTCACTACGCACGCAGCGGTTTCAAACAACCTATATCGGGTAAGCAACCTGTCCTAGTTTGGAATGGTCACTATGGATTCCGAATATGCACTAGGTCGAATGGTCAAAAGGGTGCCTCGGTAAAACCGGGGTTTGTGTTCCCATACTGGCAGAGCCCACAACCAGTCAGCCTTATGGTCATGCCTTGACAAGACAAGCCTCCGACAAACCGTTCAAGAATAGCAGATGGCAAACACGGTGTCCTAGGCGCACCAATGCAAATGCAATGCAAAGAAACACATAAGTGTAGCCAAAACCAGATATCATGAGTTCGAGTCAAGCTCTCTAATTCCCCAGCGGAGTCGCCAGAAACTGTAGACGTCCCCGAACGCCCCAGGAGGGATGAGTCCCCCGTTCCATTCGTCTTGGGCTCACTACAGTTCAGGACTCAAATGTCACGGTTCTTAATCTGAACTAAAGAGTCCAAATCCGGAAAATCGTTTTGAGAAAACAGATTTTTGAAAGAAGTGCCAAACATGGACTGCTTTGCCAGATACAGAGTCGCCACCTAAATATTTTATTTTGGGAAATTTAGGAAACCCTAACTCGTTGCCTAAGGCCACGTGTCTGTCATCACCAAAGTTGCCTCGGCTCGGGAACTTGGGTACGATTAGGGAAGGTCACTTCGTGAGCACCCCCGCTCGCCCGATCAAAGATCGGCCTCTACTAACCATGATATCGAGTTTTGAAAACCTTATGCATTCTTATTCCGGTTATTAGCCTAGATTTACTATGTGATGCGCACAACATACAAGTATAGACTGGATCGCCTGAATTGGAACAAAACATTTCATGTTGGTTTTTTGAAAGATGGTTTGCTACTCGCAAGTAGGCTTAAAATGCAGATTTTGCCACCCTCAGGTGGGCTTTAGAAAACATGGTTTTGCCACTATCTAGTGGGCTTAAAACTCACAGTCAATGCATTGTTCCAATCCAAATAACCCAACCTTCACCCACAGGCATTCAGGCAGTTATATCACATAAGCATATAGCCTCATGGTAAGCATGCTATCATGGCAGTCACTCACACACATGCAAGGATGCTAAAGCATAAAAACTTACCGAGTACTCCAAGCCAAAACAGAAACTGATTAGAAATCATGCATGATCCTAATTATACAGAAATGCCTAATGCAACACATGCAAAAATGCAACTATAGCAGGCTCGGCTATTCTAAACATGACATATGGAATGCTACAGCTAACATGTATTCAACTCGGAATTGAAATACAAAAAGCAGTTAGTATGATGCGCCGAGCCCGGTGCATGCAAAACAGATGAATGAATGCAAACATGCTATCATACTGTATGCTAATTGAAACATGCCCTAATCTAACCATCATAAGCTGGTAAATAAAAGGGAAAGAAAGACGTGGGGTTGGAAGACATACATCACATGCATGCACACTTATTACAGTTGTGCCCTCACTCGGAGGGTCCGAATAAATAATATACAGTTCCAAATGAATAATTACAGTCCGAATGAAATACAAAACCCTAATTAGTTAACAAATTAACTAGGAAAAACAGTAAATTAGCATGCAAGCTGGGGGACTGCCTCGACTCTGCTCCGGATGGTGAATGATGCGTGTTTGAGTTGCTTGGTGCGGAAATCCATCGCGATGCCCCAATTAGCCTCTGTTTACAAGTAAGCCCGGAATATTGCGCGAAGCCCCAAAAGATTGTCGGTTTCTGATTTGCTGCAACAGAGAGCAGGAAAGGGGCATGGCAATGTATTTTCACATATGTATGCTTGACTATTCTTCAGGGAGCGTAGTCCTCAATCCTCATGCCACCAATCGCGCATCTCGATGCATGATGGCCGAGGAGTCGAATTGCACGACTCAATATGGAATGAATGCACACATAAACACAACAAGACCGAGGCTCCATCATGGATAATCCGGAGTGTCGGTGACAGGGAATTGAGACACGTTCCGTCACTCGAAGTACGAAACGTCCCTAGTTTCCCATGCTCGGGCTAACTCCTATCCCAAACACAATGCAATATGCATGGCATGCATGAATGCAACTAATATACAACCTAGCATACACAATGCTATGAAATGGCATACACAATGCTCGATGTGACACGACATACACAATGTTCTAACATGCAACCTAGCATACGCAATGCTCTGAAATGAGATGGCATACGCAATGCATGATGGACTTACACCAACATGAATGGACCTCAGCCACACCCACATCAATGGCCATGAGATGAAAATGAGACACTCGAGATGCGTGCACACATGCACGCGAACCGAGGACCGACCCTAAGGCACGAATGCCACTCTACCAAAGCATGGCAAGGCATGGAATATGGCATACAAAACATGCGAATTTCAGCACTAAAATATGATGCTAAACAGCCCCGAAACATGGCAATATGGCACCCGATGCATGAGATGAACCCCGAAACTCAAAATTAGGCATACGCAATGACCTATAGCTATACAAAGCATGCATTGTTTGATCATGAAGCATGAAGACAGAGTCAAGGCAGTCCCAAAACATGAACTTTCTTAGTTCAAAGCAAGGCCAAAAGGTGCTAGCAAGATGGGCTAAGGTAGCATGCAATTTCGACTAGCAAACATGAGTTACATGGCATGTACATGAAGCAAGTGAGAACTCATCAAACCAGAAAAAATCAGTGAACAAAACATGCCAAAATACGCCCAAATAAACATGGAAATGCAGCCAACACATGCACAAATGAGGGGCTCCTTTGGAAGGGCATACAAGGGGTTATTAAGCACATGCAAGATAGACATGAAGCATGACCAAAAAAACTCTGGAAATCAAATATGGTAGTCCCAAAACTCACCAAATTGACCCTGAAATGTGACCTCAAAGCATGCAAGATAGGGTCTCTTTGGAAGGCCAAAATAACCACCAAACAAGTCAAGGTGAGAGGGGGTCACCCCCCTCTGATTTGGAGGCTCAAAATAGTGTTCCAGCCACTGAAAATTCACTAGATTTCAGTGGCTAGAAGGCCAAACAAAGCATGCAATTGGAGCTTAGGTGTAAGGTTCAAAACAAGGGACAACCAAGCATACAAGGAAGCATGTGACCTCAAATAAGAAAATGCCCTTAATCAAACATGAAAATGATGTCAAAAAAAGACTTTTTCCAGTTTATAACAAGTCTAAAAAATGAACACAAATAGGGCTAATCTATCATGCAAAAATGGCCCTAAAAGAGAGGATAGAGACAAGGGACAGCATCTGGCCCCAAATGGCAAAGATCCCTTAAAAAAAGTTGAAGAGGGGCTCAAAACAAGGCACTTTACAGTTTACATCAAGTCTCGAAAATGAACAAAAGTGAGGCTAAATTAACATGCAAGAAAAAGGCCTAAAAGAGGGATAAAGAGGCAAGTGGTAGAAGCTGACCTCAAACAGAGGAGAGCCCTTCAACAAAGTTGAAGAAGGGGTCAAAACAAGACATTTTACAGTTTATGGCCAAGTCCAAAACAGCTCACAAATAAGACTAAAATACCATGCAAAAATATTCCTAAAAGATGGATAGAGAGACAAGAGGTAGTAGGAGACCTCAAACAACAAGAGGTCCTTGATCAAACATGGAGAGGACCTCAAAATATGACTATTTACAGTTTGGGTTGGAGCCCAAAAAAGTAAGCAAAAGGAGCTAAAATATAAAGCAAAATAAGGCAAGAAAGAGGGAAAATGGGACTCACCCTTGTAGAGCCAACCTTCAACAGCTTTTGGACCAGGTTTGGGGGCTCTCAACCTCTGGAAATCAGCTTCAAAGGGTTGGAATGGAGTGTGGAGGTGTGGTGCTATGGGTTGTAGTGTAAAGGGTGCAAGAACCTTAGGGTTTGAAGGGTTTGGAAGAGAGGGAGAGGGAGAGGGAGAGTTGTATGCAAGGCTCAACACAGATTTTGTAACCCTTCAAAATGAGCTGGGGGGGCTGGTTTTATAGAGGAGAGGAGTGGAGAAAAGGGGGGGGGGGAAATCAAATTCAAATTTCCCCCCCAAAAGACCCCCCATCGGATACAGGATCTGGGGGGAAACAGAGGGTGTAGCTGTAAGGAACCAGGTGAGGGGGTCATGGCTGGCCAGGTTCAGAGGGTTCAGGTGGCCGGCCGGCCACCTCCCCTGGCCGGCCAGCCAGGGTCAAAAGGTTCAAGCAAGAAAAGCTGGCCGGCCACCCAAATTGGTGGCCTCCCATGTGTGCACAACACAGCTATGTGGTCAAAACCCTGAAAATGTGAACCAGGAGAGAGAAAAAGCAACTTTCTAGAGGGGTTCAAAAAGGTCAGGAACAATTGCTGGCCGGCCATGTCATATTGGTGGCCTCCCAAGTGTGTACAACACAAATATGTGGTTGAGGGCCAAAGAAAGTGGCCCGGGAATGGTCAACACCAGCTTTCTAGCGAGGAAAACGGGCGACGGAGAGCGATAAAGGAATAAAGCTGGCTTTTCGGAACAATTGCTGGCCTCCCACCCTTCTACAAGCTTCCTAGCAATGAAAATGAGGTCTCCACCAAAAATGAAACAAAACGGATGCAAAACGAAGGTTCGGGGGCTGAAACACGCGGCCCGGGGCCACGAAAACTGACTGTTAAGCACCGGAGGTGGCGTTCGACCACGAAGTTGGTCTCTCGAGCCACAGTGTCCCTATAACCATGAAATGTAGCCTACGGCCACTGAGAGATGATCTATGAGACCTCTCCCTCCCTTCGGAGGAGAAAACAGAGAAAACGGAGCCTGGTTCGCAAACCGAGGCAAGGCACAAAAGAGTCCGGAAGTCCGGAGGCAGGGCTCGCAGCCGTGACTCCGCAACCTCAGAACGAGCACGATATGCAACATCACCGAGCGCTCAGTTGGTGACGTCTGAGTCTTAAGGTCAGTCATAATGGGGTGTCTACAGTCTCACTCGAGTGTGTCTTTCCCCGTTCGAGCGGAAATGCAGACAAAGGTTCCCCGCTCGAGTGTCACTTTTCCCGCTCGAGCAGTCTGCAAAACATGGCAAAAGTACTGGATGTGTGAAAATCACGCTCGATGGGCGCTCGACACCCGCTCGAGCGTGTGACACAAAACCCCGCTTGAGCGTCCATTCTTCTACTCAAGCGGACTGTAAAACAATGCAAGGTGCTGGGAGCACGAATTTCACGCTCAAGCGCCACTTTCCCCGCTCGAGCGTGAGTCCAATTCTGAAAAACCCAGATTTGAACCTCAAGCTCAAAACCAAGTTTAAATGCCAAATTCGATCCTTTTGGCTAATTCTCTAGAAAACACTTCAAAACTCCTAATATAACATTTTCAAAGCTTAATTTGAGAAATCAAAGCCCAAAGGTAGTTCAATTAAATCCAATTTCAAACCAAATTCAAGAACATACTTCCAATGTGACATGCATGAATTTAATTAACCTCAAGCTTTCAAAACATGGACAAATGAGCCAATTCTTTCTATAACATGGTGAATTCATGAACTATGGTCAAAAGATGGACATGCATGAAGCAATTTCATGAGGAACAACTCCAAACTTCAATATAAGAGCATGCATGCATGGATTAAATTTCTATTCAACAATCTTGAACCAAAATATGACCTTAGGCTCCTATCTACCATGAAACATGCCAAGAAACTCATTGAATACACAATTAAAAGGGTGAGTCTCCTACCTCAAGTCTTTAATTTCAAGAATATAAGCTCAATTGCACAAATTCTCTACAATTTCTTCAAGTCTCCAAGCAAAACTATCAAGAACAACTCATTTCTCTCACTCTCTCTCTCTCAGTCGGCTATGGTTCAAGAAATGGCTGATGAAATGTCTTGTTTGAGTGTAATAAGGCTACAATATAATCTTAGGTAGTGGCCCATGAGTGGTAGTTGGTAAATAAGGCCAACTCTTACAATTAGCATTATTAATCTAGTTTAATCATACTAAATCACATTTTAATTAAATATGCCATAAATCACATAAATTCTAATGATCTTAAAACATCGGTCAATTTCGGAGTCGGCCGCCGACAAGGCCTTCAATTTGTAGTTTAAAGCATAAAACATCCACAGATAATTTAACAGTCAAACATATAAAAATGCATTTAAACTAGTACATTCAATCAGTCAGTTCAGTATTTCAGTCGATTCAATTCCTTATCATAATCAATCTCAGTTTAACAGTAATCAGTGGTTAACCAGTAATCAGTGGTGAGGGTTATTACAGTCTCCCCTCCTTAAAAAGAGTTTGGCCCTCCAAACTCGAATTACCTTCATTCTGGAAGAAAACAGGATTCAGTGGATACAATTCAGGATATCTCTTTAGCATATCATCTTCCCTTTCCCAAGTGGCATAGATGCCACCATGGTTTTGCCAGTCAACTTTCACTAACGGAATCTTTGTTTCTCAACTTCTTGATCCGTCTGTTTACAATCTGAATAGGCCGTTCCTCGTAGTGTAGTCATCAATCAGCACTACACGAGTAGGCTCAATCACATGGAAAGGATCTCGGAGGTAGTCCCTCAATATAGAAATGTGGAAGACGTTATGCATATGCTCCATTTCAGGAGGAAGCGCTACTTGATACGCCACCGGATTGATTTTCTCAATAATCTCATACGGTCCGACATATCTCGGCGCCAGTTTACCCTTGACTCCAAAACGAGTCTGGCCTTTCATCGGTGTCACTTTCACAAAAACGTGATCACCTACTTCATATTCTCTATCTCGCCTGCGGACATCCGCATAACTTTTCTGTCAACTCTGTGCAATTTTCAGTCTCTGTTGAATCAATTTCACTTTTTCTGTAGTTTCATACACAATCTCGGGCCCAAGCAAAGGCCCATCTCCAACTTCTGCCCAGCAAATCGGGGATCGACATTTTCTGCCATACAATGCCTCGAAAGGCGCCATTCCAATACTTGAATGGAAGCTGTTGTTGTAGGCAAATTCAGCTAAGGGTAAATGACTTTCCCAATTTCCCTGGAAATCAAGAACACACATTCGCAGTAAATCCTCCAAAGTCTGGATGGTTCTTTCTGACTGACCATCTGTCTGAGGATGGTAGGCACTACTCAGTCTCAGTTCGGTACCCAATGCAGTTTGCAGACTTTGCCAGAATGTCGACGTAAACTTTGAGTCCCTATCAGAAACAATAGACACAGGCACTCTATGCAACCTAAGAATCTCATCAATATAGATTACAGCCAATTTGTCCGCATTATAAATTGTTTTGACAGGTAAGAAGTGAGCAGATTTAGTCAGTCTATCAACTATAACCCAAATTGAGTCCATACCTTTACTGGAGCGAGGCAAACCAACAATGAAATCCATGGTGATATGTTCCCATTTCCACTCCGGTATCGGTAAGGGCTGCAATAAGCCTGCGGGTCGTTGATGTTTCGACTTTGACTTGTTGGCAATGAAGACATTTCGATACAAAATCAGCAATTTCCTTCTTCATTCCCGGCCACCAGAAATTCAGTTTCAAATCTTGGTACATTTTTGTGTTCCCTGGATGGATAGACAGTTTTGAATTGTGGCCCTCTTGCATAATTTTTCTTTTCAGTTCAGAATCATTCGGTACACACAATCTCCCATAAAATTTCAGTACGTTATTCTCAAATTTGAAATCCGGCCTCGGTTTGGATTTTCGTTCTTCGATGATCTTCTTCAAGAAGTCATCCTGTTGCTGTTTTTCTTTAATTTCTTCAATCAGCGTCGGTTGAGCAGAAATAGCGGCTATTATTCCACCTTGTTCTTGCAAAACAATCTCAATTTCAGATTTTTCAAGGTCACAAAGCAACTCTTTCTGTCCGGTGAGTAAACAGGCTAATTTCCCAATCGATTTCCCACTCAATGCATGGCAACGGTGTTAGCTTTCCCTGGATGGTACAAAATCTGTAGGTCATAGTCTTTAATCAATTCTAGCCATCTCCGCTGTCTCATGTTCAGTTCTTTCTGTGTGAAAAAGTATTTCAAACTCTTGCGGTCGGTATACACCTCACATGTCGCCCCATAAAGGTAGTGACGCCAGATTTTCAGTGCAAACACTACTGCAGCAAGTTCCAAATCATGGGTCGGGTAGTTCTTTTCATGCGGTCTCAGTTGTCGGGAAGCATAGGCAATAACTCTCCCATTCTGCATTAAAACACATCCCAAACCCTTATGAGAAGCATCACTAAAAATGGTAAAACCATCCGTACCTGAAGGTAGGGTAAGAACTGGTGCAGTCACAAGTCGAGTTTTCAACTCTTGGAATGCTGATTCCCTTTGGTCAGTCCAGTCAAATGATATCCTTTGAGTCAACTGTGTCAGTGGTAGGCAATTTTGGAGAAGTCTTTGACAAATCTTCTGTAATACTGGCTAACCCCAAAAAGCTTCGGACTTCTGTAACATTTGTTGGTCTAGGCCAATTCACTACGCTTCCATTTTCTGTGGATCAACTGAAATTCCATCCCTACTAATAACATGTCCCAAAAACATAACATGATCAAGCCAGAATTCACATTTAGTCAGTTTAGCATAAAGTTTCTGTTCTCTTAGACCGTAAGACGAGTCTCAGATGATGTTCATGTTCTTCTCTACTCTTGGAATAAATCAGAATGTCGTCTATAAATACAACAATAAAGTCATCGAGGAATGGATTAAAAATTCTGTTCATAAGGTCCATAAATGCAGCAGGTGCATTGGTAACTCCGAAAGGCATAACTAGGAATTCGTAATGTTCATACCTCGTTCGAAAAGCAGTTTTGTCAATGTCCTCTGGTTTAACTTTCAGCTGATGATATCCGGATCTGAGATCAATCTTAGAGAACACTTGAGCACCCTGTAACTGATCAAATAAGTCATCAATACGCGACAATGGATATTTATTTTTCATAGTTACCTTGTTTAGTTCACGGTAGTCAATACAATGTCTCAGTGAGCCGTCTTTCTTTTTCACAAACAAGACAGGTGCACCCCATGGCAAAGTACTGGGCCTGATGAACTTCTTATCTAACAGTTCTTGTAGTTGCACTTTCAATTCTTTCAGTTCAGTCGGAGCCATTCGGTAAGGAGCTTTAGATACTGGCTGTGTGCCCGGAATCACATCAACGGTGAACTCAATCTCCCTATCAATCAAATCCCTGGCAGTTCATCTGGAAAAACATCTGGGAATTCTCTGACTATAGGAATACTGTTCACATTAGCGTTAACATCAGTAGATACAGTCAATACAGAACAGAAATACCCTTTACACCCCTTTCTAATCAGTTTGTATGCTTTCATAGATGAAATCAAATATGGGGAGATACCACTCCACTTCCGTTAAACACAAATTCGGGTAGGCCAGGTGGACGGAAAACAACTTGTTTTGTCACACAGTCTATAGTAGCATGATATTTTGTTAACCAGTCCATTTCCAATATTACATCAAAATGATCAATGTTCAGAGGCAGTAAATCAATATACAGATGCATATCCCCAACAATAATTTCACATGCAGGGTACATATAAGCACAAGTCACAGATCCCCAACAGGTGAAGATACAGCTAACAAGTAATTCATGGGTTCCAATGGTCTATTCAATTTTCGCGAAAAAGCATGCGATACATATGAATGTGTAGACCCCGAATCAATCAGAACATATGCATTTTGAGTACAAATTGAGAGAATACCTGACACAACGGTCTCGGTATTCTGCACATCTCCCGGTACCAATGCGAACACTTGGCCCTGCCTCATGGGCTCTTTCCTGGTAGCTTTAGGGTTAGGTTTTGGTGGGGCAGTTGATGCTGCTGTGCTTGGTGCAGCTTTACTATTGCCTGAGAAGTGGAAGGGCAATCTTTGACCATGTGGCCATCTTGCCACACCTGTAACAAGCACCAGAAAGTTTATAACAAACCCCTTTGTGTTTCTTACCACATTCAGAACAAGGCGGTATGGAACCACTCCCTTGACTAGAGCTGGTGGTTGACCCTGAGTTTTGCTTTTTGTTCAGTGGGTTGATTCTGCCTTTCTTGAATTTAAAACCCTGTTTCTTACCACGCCATTCAGACGCTGGTGTTTCAATTTGTTTCAGTGCTTCAATATTTGATTCAGCTATAATGGCCCGATCAAGAACATCGACATACTTGTGCAATTTCAACACGTTAATTCTGTCAAGTACTTCGACATTAAGGCCGCCTTCGAATTTCCTGGCCTTCTTATAGTCAATGTCCACCATATGTGGTGCGTATCTGGCAAGCTCGGTGAATTTCGATTCATATTTAGCAACAGACATGGTACCTTGCCTCAACTGTTCAAACTCAGTCACTTTTTGGTCACTAACACTGTGGAAAATATTTCTCAAAGAAGGACTCCTTAAACTGAGCCCAAGTCACAACTGTGTTGGTGTCACGGACTAACATCCACCACCTTCTAGCTTCTTCTTGTAAGGTGAAGGTAGCTAGCAACACTTTATGTGCTTCAGAGCACGGAAACACTTCGAACAATTTTTCTGTCTCAAGAACCCATGCTTCAGCTTTCAAGGGTTCAAGGCCTCCTTGAAAGGATGGCGGTTTTATCTTGCTGAACTTCTGCGTTAGAGTGATAATGTCATCATTCACATTCTGTTTCGGCTGTACCGAAGGAGGTGGGGGCTGTTGGTTCTGTTGTTGCTGTTGCCTTAAGGCTTCAGTCAATAGTTCAACAGTTCTTTCCAGTCTTGCCATTCTGGCTTCGGATGATTCAGTTTCATCAGTAGTTCTTGCATTATCCATTTCACTATATGCAACATAATAATAATAAACATAGGAAGTTGCATACTTTAAACATATTAGCACATATAATCATGTCATGACCACACACACTTATCATGCTCATGTAATGCCCTAATTGCTTTCCTAGGACACCCTATAGCTCATTTGGACACGTGTGTGCGGTATAACTCGTGGTTAAGTATCGCTCTGATACCACTCTGTCATGACCCAAACCCGCCCCTATGGGTTTAGCACCGTAACCGGTCAGTAATCCATGATTACCGAAGGCCTGCTTAACAGTAAGACAGTATTATAGAGTATAGAGGCATGGCAGAAGCCAAAAAAGTAATTAAACAATGTCTAATGAGCTGTGACAGTCTGTATGCAAAAAGACTTTTCATAACATGTATACTATCAGTACCAAAATAGCATGTACATTATTTACAATCATCCAGGTCAGGGACTTAATCCCCATTAAGATAGTACAGTACAGTGCTATCAGTCGATGCAGTAGTACAAAATAGATATAGAGACAGATGGGGGAAACTAAAACACCCCAAAGCCGTAGCTTGAACGGGCTCGGAACCTCACAGTGAGGCACAGTGGTTGGCTTTGACAAAAGGGAGTCTAACCCACGCTCCTAGCTCCGGTCTGGTGCCTGGACACCTACATATATATATAAACAGTGAGCTAAAGCCCAGTGAATAACATAATGCGTAAAGAGGTTAAGAATGAATGTCCTTTCAGAATTGAAAACAATCATTTGATCCAGTATATCAGTCATTCAGTCATAATAGTCATATGTGGTATATCCATTAGCAGAACAGTACAGTAAACAGTAGGTCTTGAAAGACCGAGCAGTCAATGATGGCCATCATAACAGTAAACAGAAGTTCCAAGATAGGAACTAACAAAGATCTTTGTAACAGTAGCAGTAACAGTAACAGTAGTTGCTATGGATGCCACAATACAGTTCAGAATAGAGGACATACATTCATTTAGTTAACAGTATCAATTCAGAAGCAGTACAGTTTAACTATTCAAAAGATATTCACATTTGAACATATCTTTACACAGTTGTTACTCACAGAGTTCTGGGCTACAGATAAGCTAGAGCGCGTCCTCAGATGCCAACCCTACACAGTTTACAGGATGAACACACACTAAGTTCACATTTGGGAATCAAAGACTTAGTCCTTACTTAGACTTGGTGTGGTTCTACATCTATATCCTCATTAAGATGTCTTAAACTAGGCCTAAGAATGCCTAGGATGGAATGAGGACGTAAAGATGCACTTTAAAAACATTTTCAGAATTTTTAGAAAAATAGGGTCTCGCTCGAGCGTGTCTTTCCCCGTTCGAGCGGAAATGCAGACAAAGATTCCCCACTCGAGCGTCACTTTCCCCGCTCGAGCGGTCTGCAAAACATGGCAAAAGTACTGGATGTGTGAAAATCACGCTTGATGGGCGCTCGACACCCGCTCGAGCGTGTGACACAAAACCCCGCTCAAGCGTCCATTCTTCCGCTCGAGCGGACTGTAAAACAATGCAAGGTGCTGGGAGCACGAATTTCACGCTCGAGTGCCACTTTCCCCACTCGAGCGTGAGTCCAAATTCTGGAAAACCCAGATTTGAACCTCAAGCTCAAAACCAAGTTTAAATGCCTCAAATTCGATCCTTTTGGGCTAATTTTCTGGAAAACACTTCAAAACTCCTAATATAACATGTTTCAAAGCTCAATTTGAGAAATCAAAGCTCAAAGGTAGTTCAATTAAATCCAATTTCAAACCAAAATTCAAGAACATACTTCCAATGTGACATGCATGAATTTAATTAACCTCAAGCTTTCAAAACATGGACAAATGAGCCAATTCTTTCTATAACATGGTGAATTCATGAACTATGGTCAAAAGATGGACATGCATGAAGCAATTTCATGAGGAACAACTCCAAACTTCAATATAAGAGCATGCATGCATGGATTAAACTTCTATTCAACAATCTTGAACCAAAATATGACCTTAGGCTCCTATCTACCATGAAACATGCAAGAACTCACTTGAATACACAATTAAAAGGGTGAGTCTCCTACCTCAAGTCTTTAATTTCAAGAATATAAGCTCAATTGCACAAATCGTCTACAATTTCTTCAAGTCTCCACGCAAAACTATCAAGAACAACTCATTTCTCTCTCTCTCTCTCTCTCTCTCTCTCTCTCTCTCTCTCAGTCGGCTATGGTTCAAGAAATGGCTGATGAAATGTCTTGTTTGAGTGTAATAAGGCTACAATATAATCTTAGGTAGTGGCCCATTGAGTGGTAGTTTGGTAAATAAGGCCAACTCTTACAATTAGCATTATTTAATCTGGTTTAATCATACTAAATCACACTTTAAATAAATAAGCCATAAAATCACATAAATTCTAATGATCTTAAAACATCGGTCAATTTCGGATTCGGCTGCCGACAAGGCCTTCAATTTGCAGTTTAAAGCATAAAACATGGACAGATAATTTAACTGTCAAACAGATAGAAATGCATTTAGACTAGTACATTCAATCAGTTAGTTCAGTATTTCAGTCGATTCAATTCCTTATCATAATCAATCTCAGTTTAACAGTAATCAGTGGTGAGGGTTATTACAGTGATGCTTCACGATAGGGTTTAGGATGTGTGCTCATGTAGCATAGAAAGGTGATTGCTTATACGTCATAACAGTTGAAAGTACATGAGAGAAACTATCCTACGCACGACTTGGAGTTAGCAGCAGTGATTTTCGCTCTTAAGATTTAGCGACATTATTTGTATAGAGAGTCATGTGAGATTTACACTGACAATAAGAGTTTGAAATATATTTTCACACAGAAGGAGCTAAATTTGAGGCTAAGAAAATGGCTTAAGTTGCTAAAAGATTATGATGTGAATATTTTATATCATCCAAGGAAGGCAAATGTTGTGATAACCCTATCCTGTGTTATGTTAATTAATCTTAATTATGATTGAGATTATGTGCTTGATACGATTTTGAGTGCCATTTATATGATTATATGTGTTTTTGAATTTCTATCTGTTCACTGTAGGAAAATCTGTTTGATTTTTTGCTATAAAAATTTAATCAAGGCCGTAGAGGCGACATAAATTGAAATTAACTGTATTTTTGTGATCAACATGATTTTTAGAGCCTATGGTGAGATTTAATTAAATATTGATTTGGATCAAAATAATTAGATTAAATCGATTAAATTATGTGCAATTGGTTAACTTTAATTGAGATGGATTAGTTTAAGCTAATCACTTTGTATATATATGGTTAAATACACTTAGGCTCCTCATTTTGACCCAAAAAATCTGAATATACACTTTAGAGGGTGAGAGGGAGCCGAATTAGAGATAGAGAGGGAGCTCAACCCTGGAGATTTGAACTAAGAGCTTGGGAATTTGGAAGTTAGGCTCAAGGATTAGCCATAATTGGAAAGATTTGAGCTCCTAGGTAAGTAATTGAACTCAAAACCATGGGTGTAAATCTATAGTTGAGTGAATTCAAAGATATTATGAAGAATTTGAGGTCCATATGTTTATGCATGTATTGAACTGCCATGAATTTCCATAAGATTGCATAATCTAGAATAAGGCATATTAAACATGAAAGATTGTGCACCTAAGTCTACATGCATGCATAATTTTAATGAGCTTCATGATTTTGAGCATCATTTGTACCATTTGAAATGGAATTAGAGTCAATGAGTTACATGCATGCATGATTCATGGAGGTATGTAAATTGATTGCATGGGTTTTGAAGAACTTGAGATGAATTGGGAAATTTGGGAGATGGATCACGATTTTGGGTCAATTGGTTTCAAATTATCTAAGTTTTCATGTTACACAATGTTTTTCTATGTTTTGACATTGATTTGCAAATTTTGGAGCCATTAGGGTTATTTTTTGGAGCTCAAACAGAATTCTGGAAAACCGAGAATTCGACTTATTCGCTCAAGCGAGGAAAGTCTTGCTCGAGCGTGAAAAGTTGGCTCCCAGAAGTTTTGCAGAAATTGCACTCTGGCTCGAGCGGTAGACTTTATGCTCGAGCGAACCCTGTTTTGCCAAGACTCCTCACTCGAGCGTAAATTACATGCAACCAGTACTTTTGCAGACCAAAGGGGTCTGCTCGAGCGACCAAGGCTGTGCTTGAGCAGAGAGCCCTGTTTCAGAAATTTTGAAAAGTGATTTTGTGTTTTGTTTTCCGTTCTCTTTCATTGCTAAGCACTCTTAGGCATACATTGAGCATTGTAAATGGACTAAGAAGATAAGAAAGAGGCCTAAGAGGAATATATAAATTAAGAACGGATTGAATCGCTTGTGACCCATTATGTTCATGAAATGTGTAGGGTCAAGTGCAAGGGCAAATCATCCGGCAGATTACTGTGAGTAATGTCTTAGTAAAGATATGTTCAAGTACGTTATTTTACAAACGTTACTTCTGTATGAGCCTTATGGATTTGTATGTTGAATTATGGATGAATATTCTAAATGCCAGTCTTTTGCATAAGACTAATTGAATACAAATATGATCATGATCATGGGTATGAGACACACATGAACACGTATGTGAAAATGAAATGGGCCTGAGGCCGTTTGATATGATGGATGGGCCCGAGGCCATTTGATTTAATGGATGGGCCTGAGGCTATTTGATGAGAAATGGATTGGGCCTAAGGCCGTATGAACAATATAATGGAACAAAAGGTCGTTTGAATATTATGATGGGCCAAAGGCCGTTTGACATGGATGATTGGGCCAAAGGCCGTTTGACACAAACAAATTGAGCTCAAGGCAGTTTGATATGTTTGGGCCCGAGGCCATTCAATGTATTAGATAGAAACATAAATGGGCCTATGGCCATTTGATATGTTTGCTACAAGTTTCATTCATGTAACTCCTTTATTTTGATATTATTCATTAGGCTATCGCTCACTTTCATTTACATGTGTGTAGGTGAGCAAAAGATGTTCAAACTCAGCCTCAGTGAAAGATATGAGAGGAAGTTAAGTTGTGAAGTTAGCCTGAACGTCTCACGCATGAGACCTTGTTTTCTTTTGTCCTTCTGTTCACTATTTTGTTACCTTGGTGAATATGTTGGATCACAATGTACATCAGCTTTTTGTTTGGCAGATTACATGTTTGAAGTTCCTGGACATATAAGATGTTATTTCTGTCTACATGTGTGAGCTATTATGTATTGTTCATGGAATGTTTTGCCTTATCATGTAAGCATAGCTCATTGGAAATTTTTTTTAAGTCTGCTTCCGTTTTGGCCCCTTATTCTATTAAAAATAAGTTTAATTAGGTTTGAGGCCGTAGGTGATCCCTTGATTACTGGCCGGTTATGACCTTAATCCATAGGGGCAGGTTCGGGTCATGACAAATGTGGGGGCAGATGCCTTGAGTAGGAAGGTCATAGTTGGAGATGTAGTTGTTTTGTTTGTTGAGAGTTGTTTAGTGGAAGACATGAGACGTTTAAGGCTTGAGGTTGTTACGCCTGGTGATAGGGCATATTGTAGTCAATTGACAATTCAGCCGACCTTGAGAGGATGGATTTGTTTATTGATAGATTAACCAAGTCAGCAAATTTTATTGCAGTACGGATGAACTATTCTCTAGCTCGATTTGCACAGTGGTATGTGAAGGAGATTGTTAGATTGCATGATACACCTGTGTCAATAGTGTCAGATTGGGACCCTCGTTTTGTGTCTAAGTTTTGGGGTGCGTTACAATCAGCTATGGGTACTTGGTTAAATTTTAGTTCAGCTTATCACCCTCAGACAGATGGGCAATCGGAGAGGACTATTCAAACCCTTGATGATAAGCTGAGGGCTTGTGCTTTGGAGTGGATAAGTAATTGGGATGATTATTTGCTGCTCATGGAATTTGTGTATAATAATAGTTATCATTCTAGTTTGGGAGTAGCTCCTTATGAGACTTTGTATGGGATGAAGTGTAGGTCTCCTTTGTGCTGGTATGAGATTGGTGAGAGGCAAATGTTGGGACCTGATTTGGTGGAGGATGCTACACAGAAAATTATCACCATCAAAGAGAGATTATTGACTACTCAGATTATACAAAAAAGTTATGCCGATCTGTGAGAACTCGAATATACAAATCAAATAAATAGTTAAGTAATAATTATTTTACAATCTCAAATATTTTGCTTGTGAATCTTTAAGTGCAATTTAAATATTATTGGAGGGTTTTTTTTAATTAATTTTAAAACCTAAAATAAATTTATGGTGAAAGTCTTTAATTTAGAGGCAAGATTTATTATTAAGAAAAAAAAATAAAGAAGAGGGTGTGACTTGAACTCTAGACCACAATTCAATAAATAATGGTCTTACCATTTAAGTTGCTTACAACATATTTAAACATTTTGTATATTATTTATTTATTTGACCTACATATACTTTGAGTGTGCCCAACCGCTAGTATTAAATAAAATATACACAAAACCCTACCTTCTTACACAAAACCCTACTTTCTTATTTGTTCATCAAAAGTTAGCAGCAGCCGTGAGGAAGAAAAAGGGAGCGAGAGATAGAGAGAGAGAAGAGAGATTTGAGAGAAACTTTTAGCAACATTCACTACAACATTTGGCGACTAAATTTTTAGTCGCCAAAAGTCATTTTTTTAGTCGCCGAAGATTATTGCCGACTAATTTGTTTGGTCGCTAGCTTTGTTGCTAGATGATTGTCGGGAAAGATATTGGCGACTAATTTTTTTTCAGTCGCTGAAAGTCATCAATTGGCGACTAAAAATTTAGTCGCCCAAAAGAAAATATTTAGTCGCCAAAAAGAAAATATTTTCTATCTTCAGTTTTTTAGCTACCAATTTTTTAGTCGCTAAAAACGTGACACTCCTTTTTGGCTATCAATTTTTTAATCGCTAAAAATGTGACACTCCTTTTTGGCTACCAATTTTTTAGTTGCCAAAAACTTTCATTTTTTTTTTGGCTACTAAATGTTTAGTCCTCAAAAGCTCAAGCCCTATTTATTAATTTTTTTAAAATGCACAAATTGAATATTTTTCATTAATTTCTAAATTATATGCATTTCATTATCAATGCGACCTGTAATCTGTACGTATACAGAATAATACATTTATCAATTATAATCTAAATCCATTATCAATAATACCCATTTCATTATCAACTATTCAAAAACTTTAACTTGTAACATCATATTCCAAATATCATATAAATCCATACAAACCAAGTATAATCCATCAAAATTAAATATTACATACAAAAACATGTTTGGTTTGTGTTTCCCAAAAATTTTTTGGAAAAATTCTCTACAAATAAGTTTTCAAAAGTAATCAAACCAAACAAATTTTCCCAAAACTTGTTTGGTTTACAAGTTTTCCAAACAAATCTCTCTCTCATACACATCAAATCAATCACTTTTTCCAAAACTCTCTCTCAAAATAATTTCCAAAACATCTTTTGAAAAAACCAACCAACCAACTTTTTGTACTTTTTATCTCTAAAACTCATCTCCCAACTCAACCAAACATACCCTTCCAAAACAGAGGATTGTTCCAAAATAAATGTCTTCTATATACAGAACAAATGCTCTTCGTACACATCCACAATAGCCCACACAAAAGTAATCTGTAAAAAAAGAAAAAAAAATTAACTATTAGCACTTATTCAATAATATTGACGTTTCAAATTATAACAATTATAAAATTAATAATTTAGATATATTATACTCAGTCAATTTTCACTGTCATGCCCATTCTCATCAAAACAAATGTCATAAACAGATTAGAATTGCAAATTTACTCTCAGTAATAAACACAAACCTGATCCAACTTTGAACATGTAAGGAACATTGATGGCCCCAACAGGGATGACAAGTTACAAACCAGCTATTGGATTTATTTGACTTCTAGCTCTTATCATTTTTTTGCATTGCATTTATAATATAATGTCAAACAACGTGAACATAGAAATGAGGCAAGCACAAGAAACTGGGCCCTTCAACACAACATAAATTTCCATGAAATTTTTCCAACAAAATCACGAGTAAAAAAATTATTCCCACATATTTTCTGAAATTTCACCGAACTTTCATGTTTTTGCGTACTTTGCTATAATGCTCCGTTGTTCTGCCTAACAAATGACATTATAATCAATACATCATCGATTTTCCTATTCTTTTGAGATTATACTGTGCAATCCAGAAGATCAGTCTATTCTATATGGTTAGGACCTTGCACACACCATACAGACAACCAATTATATAATGTGTATCTTCAATAGACTAACCGAATGGAAAAGATCACACTGCATTCAGACTGGATATTATCACAAAGAACTACAAATAGAATTACTTGTTACAGATAATACTAGTTATGTGTTTTATAGAGAGGGGAAAACAACTACTCTGGAAACAAACAAGGGTTAAGAGGCCTTTACTAATAAGAACATACTTTCAAGATCTTGAATAAGAGACCTCAATTGTCTGCACTCCTGGTCTTGGCACTTCCTTTTTTCTGAAATAGTAACAGGGTCTTAGTTGTAGAATACTGGATAAGTAGTGGATTTCTCTTCACTAATAAAAGGAATCAACATTTGAAATCTAAAATCAAAGAAAAGATTGAATTACTCTTCACTAATAAAAGGAATCAACATTTGAAATCTAAAATCAAAGAAATGATTGAATGGGTCTGTATCAGCTACTTCTACCATCATTTAAAATAAAAAGTGGCAAAAAATTGCAAAGAGAGAGAAAAGAAAGAAGAATAAGAGAGTTTCAGCAATAAACAGATGTCATAAACAGATAGAATTGCAAATTTGCTCAGTAATAAACACAAACCTGATCCAACTTTGAACATGTAAGGAACATTGATGGCCCTAACAGCATGCCCTGCACTAAACTCCTCAGCAGTCATACACACAGTCACACCCACCAACAAAAGAACAGTTAGCACACCACAGTAACATTCACAGATTCACCATCTTTACCCAATCAAATCAATTTTTCAATTCAGAAAATTTTTAACAACTCTACAAAAAAAATAAAAAAAATAAAAATACACCCAACGAATCACATATCCAAATATCGGTGTCCAGCCTGAAGAAGCTCATGGGCTACTCGAACCAGGACCGATGTTGGAACAGCTGCCGATTCCACATTCCCTCCTACCGTAGCCATCCAACTGTTAATTAAATTTCGAAATAACAACAAAACACAGCTGATTGTTTTGTAAGCACCCAAAATTTTCAAAAGCATTCATGATTGAGGAATTTAATCAAACACTTAACACGCACTTAACACTCATGTGTAGTGTTCCAGAATTTGGAGTAGAAAATTTCAACAATATCCAAATAGGTTAGAGGTCAAATCAAACGGTTTGCAAGCATATGCATGACAGGGAAAATCGAAGAAAATAAAGAAAATTGATGTATTCAAACATATAGCTAGAAACTGCTTAATATTTCCTCCACATGCCAAATCTTGAAGAAACCCCAAAGCTTGGTTAACCTCAAGACCAATTGACTTGGCAATGTTGACAAATAATTCATCAGGTAGAACAAGACGAGGGGGTTTAGATTGAGGCCTAATTAGCTTCTCAATGTGGATGTATGTATGTGTAGATGTGAACAGAGAAAATTTGGGAGAGAAAAGGTGGGTTTGGTTTGGATTGGGTAGACAAAGAGAGGATGAGAGAGAAGAGTGAGATATTTTTATATAGATGGTTATTGGCGGCTGAAATTGTTTAGTTGCTTGAAGTATTTTATAAATCCCTCCAAACTATTTGAAATGTCTCTCTCCAAATATTTTATTTCTTCGGCGATTAAAATTTTTTTTGTCCCTGAAAATAAATTTTTGACGACCAAAAGTTTAATCGCCAAAGGTAAAAAATAATTTTTTATTTTTCATTTCGCGACTAAACGGTTTTAGTAGCCAAAACTCAATATATGGCGACTAAATTTCTTTTTTGTTGCTGAAAATAAACTTTTGGCTACCAAAATTTTGGTCGCCAAAGGTAAAAAATAATTTTTTATTTTCCATTCGGCGACTAAACGGTTTTATTAGCCAAAACTCAATATACGGCGACTAAATTTCTTTTTTGTCGCTGAAAATAAACTTTTGGCTACCAAAATTTTGGTTGCCAAAGGTAAAAAATAATTTTTTATTTTTCATTCGGCGACTAAACAGTTTTAGTAGTCAAAACTCAATATACGGCGACTAAATTTCTTTTTTGTCGCCAATTTTGGTATTTTTTTAGTCGCTAATAACCAATATACCTCGACTAAAAAAAATTAGTAGCTAAATATTTTACTTTTGCCGACTAAAAAAATTTTTAGTTGCCAATTTCGCAACTTTTGGCGACTAAATTTTGTTTAGTCGCCAATTTTAGTTGCCGAAGGTGCATTTTGTTGTAGTGATTGGCGGTCAACAACTCTAAGATGTTGTCCTGTTTTATTATATCTATATATTGTGATGGTTCATGTGTGTAATTTGCTTGTTGTTGGGAAGGAATAAGAGGAACGAGTGTGTAGATGGAGAAAATATTTGATGTTCTAGGTTGTTCAGCAGACCAGAAGGTGGTCTTTGCAGTTTTTAGGTTCAAGGGTCAAGCAGAGCATTGGTGGCGCATGGTGAAGCGTCAATATGAGGGTAGAGAAATAGAGCTAGTGTGGAGTAAGTTTCTGGAACTGTTTAATGAGAAATACTTCCCTGAAGTGGTGTGAAGGCAGAAGCAAGTGGATTTTCTCAATCTAAAGCAAAATGACATGATAGTGGCTCAGTATGAAGCCAAGTTTGTGGAGTTGTCAAGGTATGCCCCACATCAAATGGCCATAGAGGAAAATAGAGTGATGTTGTTTGAGAATGGCTTGCGGTCAGAGATCTATGCAAAAGTAGCTATTTTGGAGATGAAGACATATTCCGCATTGGTAAGCAAGGCATTACTAGCTGAAAAGGGAGCAGAAGAGGAAAAGAAAGTTGAGGAAGAAACGGCCAAGGAACCACAAAACAAGAGGCTTAGGGAGAAGAGACAAGTAGAGCAACGTAGTGGTGGTAGCAATCCTAGCAAGAAGCCTCACACCCAAGGTCAGGTTAGCAATTGCATGAGGCAGCAAAATTGGATGTGGTAGGTCACATTCTGTTGGGTGTAATTGTGATGGCACAGCTCGAATGTGCTACAAGTGTGGCAAGCCTGGGCATCTCTTTGCACAGTGTAGGTCCAAGGAAAGGGGAGGTCAGTTAGTAGCACAGTCATTTTAGGGGCAAGGGCAGAGACGAACTTTTTATAGCAATGGGTTTAACCAGAAACAGAATAATAGCAAAAGTAGGACCACCCAAGGTTTGACATCCGGGAATAGGACTCAGGAAAAGAAGTCAGCGGCTACCCAAGGACGTGTTTATGCCCTCACTAGAGAGGAGGCTGAGGCTGCTCCATCTGTGGTACAAGGTACACTCCTTATATCATCTGTACCTGCCAGAGTTTTATTTGATTCATGAACTACACATTCTTTTGTTGCACCTAAGTTTTTACATTGTTTGTCTATTCCTTATGAGCCTTTGGATGAATGTATTGCTGTGTCTACTCCATTAGGAGAAACAATAATGTTAGGGGATGTTTGTAGATCTTGTGAGATAGAGATGGATAGTAGAATTTTTCTAGTGGATTTGATTTCTTTAGAGATGAAGGATTTTGACGTGATTTTGGGAATGGATTGGTTGACGAAGCATCATGCTTCTGTTGATTGTTTTAGAAAGAGGGTAGTCTTTGCTATGCCAGGGCAACATGAGTTTTTCTTTCAGGGAGTTAGAAAATGGTCTTTTATTTATTTTATTTCCTCCCTTCAGGCTAACCGAATGTTGAGAAAAAGGTGTCATGGTTATTTAGCTTGTGTGGTGAGTACCGAACAACTAGAGCAGAAGTTAGAGGAGTTGCCTGTAGTGAGGGAATTTGTTGATGTTTTTCCAGAGGATCTACCTAATCTTCTTTCAAATCGTGAGGTAGAATTTTCCATTGACTTGGTCTCCAATACAACACTTATCTCTAAAGCACCCTATAGAATGGCACCGTTGGAGTTGAGGGAGTTACAAACTCAATTATAGGAGTTGTTAGACAAAGGTTTTATTAGGCCTAGCGTCTCACCTTGGGGAGCACCTGTGTTGTTTGTGAAGAAGAATGATGGGTCGATGAAATTGTGTATTGATTATAGGGAATTGAACAAAGTCATAATGAAGAATAAGTATCCTTTGCCACACATTGATGACCTATTTGACCAGTTGCATTGAGCTCAGGTATTCTTTAAGATTGACTTGAGATCAGGCTATCACCAGTTGAAGGTAAGAAATGAGGATGGTCCTAAGATAGCTTTTAGAACCCATTATGGGATGAGTTCTTGGTAATGCCTTTTGGTCTCGCAAATGCACCAGCCGCATTCATGGATTTGACGAACAGAGTATTTAAACCCCATGTGGATAAATTTGTGGTAGTATTTATTAATGACATCATAATTTTTTTTAAAGAGTAAGGAGGAGCATGAGCAATATTTAAGGGTAGTACTACAGATCCTTAGGGAGAAGAGACTGTATGCAAAATTTAAGAAGTGTGAATTCTAGTTAACCAGTGTATCCTTTTTGGGTCATGTGGTGAGTAAAAATGGGGTATTTGTGGATACCACGAAGGTGGTAGTAATCGTTGATTGGCCACGACCTACTTCTGTGACAGAGGTACGTAGTTTTCTAGGGTTTGTTAGATATTACAGACAGTTTGTGGAAGGATTCTCCCGTACGCTTTGCCACTTACCAATCTCACCAGGAAATGGGTAAAGTTTGAGTGGAATGATGATTGTGAGCGCAGCTTCTAAGAGTTTAAACAAAGATTGACATCAGCTCCAATCTTTGCCTTACCGGCAAATGGGGGTGGTTTTGTGGTTTATAGTGATGCTTCACAATTGGGTTTAGGATGTGTGTTCATGCAGCATGGGAAGGTGATTGCTTATGCGTCACGACAGTTGAAAGTACATGAGAGAAATTATCCTACGCATGACTTGGAGTTAGCAGTAGTGATTTTTGCTCTTAAGATCTGACGACATTATTTGTATGGAGAGTCATGTGAGATTTACACTGATCATAAGAGTTTGAAGTATATTTTCACACAGAAGGAACTAAATTTGAGGCAAAAAATATGGCTTGAGTTGCTAAAAGATTATGATGTGAATATTTTGTATCATCCGGGAAAGGAAAATGTGGTGACAGATGCCTTGAGTAGAAAGGTCGCAGTTGGAGATGTAGCTGCTTTGTCTATTAAAAGTTGTTTGTTGGAAGACATGAGACGTTTGAGGCTTGGGTTGTTACGCCGATGATACAACATTCATCCTGGAAGCACTAAGATGGATCGAGATCTTCATGAACATTTTTGGTGGAATGGTATGAAGGGTGATATTGCAGAATTTGTTGCTCAGTGTTTGGTGTGTCAACAGGTTAAAGTAGAACATTAGAAACCCACGGGGAAACTACAACCCTTACCTATACCAGAGTGGAAGTGGGATCATGTTACCATGGACTTCATGTGCGGATTACCTCGTACTAGTAGTAATCACGATGCAGTTTGGGTAGTTGTTGATAGATTAACCAAGTCAGCACATTTTATTGCAGTACAAATGAACTATTCTCTAGCTCAATTTGCACAGTTGTATGTGAAGGAGATTATTAGATTGCATGGTGCACCTGTGTCAATAGTGTCAGATCGGGACCCTCGTTTTGTGTCTAAGTTTTGGGGTGCGTTACAATCAGCTATGACTACTCGGTTAAACTTTAGTTCAGCTTATCACACTCAGATAGATAGGCAATTGGAGAGGACTATTCAAACCCTTGATGATATGTTTAGGGCTTGTGCTTTGGAGTGGAGAGGTAATTGGGATGCTTATTTGCCGCTCATGGAGTTTGTGTATAATAATAGTTATCATTCTAGTTTGGGAGTAGCTCCTTATGAGGCTTTGTATGGGAAGAAGTGTAGGTCTCTTTTGTGTTGGGATGAGGCTGGAGAGAGGCAAATGTTGGGACCTGATTTGGTGGAGGATGCTGCACAGAAAATTATCACCATTAGAGAGAGATTATTGACTGCTCAGAGTAGACAAAAAAGTTATGCTGATCATCATAGGAGAGATTTGGAGTTTTATGTAAGGGATATGGTCTTCTTGAAAGTATCACCATGGAAAGGAGTCATCAGGTTTGGAAAGAAAGGAAAGTTGAGTCCTAAATACATTGGTCCATTTGAGGTATTGGAGAAGGTTGGTGAGGTTGCGTACCGTGTTGCTCTACCCCCTAGGTTGGCAAGAGTGCATAATGTGTTTCACATGTCTATGCTGAGGAAATATGTGCACAGTCCGTCGCATGTGATAGATTATGAGCCGCTTCAGATTAGAGAGGATTTTTCGTATGAGGAGATGCCTGTTCAGATTTTGGATTCGAAAGAGAAAATGTTACGTACAAGGGCCATTAAATTGGTTAAGGTACTGTGGCATAATCATCTAGTTGAAGAGGCGACTTGGGAACACGAGGACGAGATGAGCGAGAAGTACCCACATCTATTCTCATGATTTACTCAGGTTAGTTTCGAGGGCAAAACTTTTCTTTTAGGGGGGGAGAATGTGACAACCCGAATATACAAATCAAATAAATAGTTAAGTAATAATTATTTTACAATCTCAAATATTTTGCTTGTGAATCTTTAAACGCAAATTAAATATTATTGGAGGGGTTTTTTTTTTTTAATTAATTTTAAAACCTAAAATAAATTTATGGTGAAAGTCTTTAATTTAGAGGCAAGATTTATTATTAAAAAAAATAAATAAATAGAGAAGAGGGTGTGACTTGAACTCTAGACCACAATTTGATAAATAATGGTCTTACCATTTGAGTTGCTTACAACATATTTAAACATTTTGTATATTATTTATTTATTTGACCTACACATGCTTTGGGTGTGCCCAACCACTAGTATTAAATAAAATATACACAAAACCCTACCTTCTTAGTTGTTCATCACAAGTTAGCAGCAGTCGTGAAGGAGAAAAATGGAGAGAGAGAAGAGAGATTTGAGAGAAAATTTTAGCAACATTGGTGGTCAACAACTCTAAGGTATTGTCCTATTTTATTATATCTATATATTGTGATGGTTCATGTGTGTAATCTACTTGTTGTTGGGAAAGAATAGGAGGAACGGGTGTGTTGTTTGGGTGCCAAGTCAGTGGTTGTTGATGGGAATTAATGGGTGTTATTCTTAGTCTAAAAATTCTGCACACAAACACAAATTTTAAAAATCGAGGAATCATATCAAATAGATGAATTTTGAACTGAAATTTTTATAGTAGATTAATTACATATTGAATTGCATATCACAATTTTCTCATAATTTTTGAGAGTCAAAATCTATATTAACTGGTGTGTTCAAATTTGTCCCGTAAACTGGTGTAAAACAGTAACTTCGAAAGCGTCGTTCTCTTTGGGTATAAATCCAAAAATTATCAAATTAGCATCATTGGAACCAGTTATGAGTCTAGTTTCTTAAATTTTTGTCATTGCGTTGATTGCTCATGTATACTAAGAGAACCATTAATTTCTTTAAAGTGTTGCAGAAAACAATCTGTTTGGGCATAATTAATTGTAAATAATTGTTTTGATAAGAAAATCAGGTGAAACCAATTGGGTTTGAAACTTAGGATATATTAGTTGATATCTGGATGGTTTTGAAATTTTTCGAACAACGTGGAGTGGGTTTTTAATTTTCAAAGTTAGCGAATAGATTGGAAAAGCTTGTCTAAAATTCTGTTTTATTTTAAAGTTACTTTTAATTAAGTTTCTATTTGAACCCATGTCTTGGGTGATTTTAGACCTTGAAGAGCATGAGCTTAGTAGTAATATTTAAGAGTAACGGTGAGTTTTGGTTGAGCTGTGTTAGTGCGTTTTAGTTTAGGGTTACTTAGTTTCTTATTCTTTAGTATTTTTAAATTAATAGTAACGTGTAGTTTTCATACTTGGTTCAGGGCATTAGTCGGACTTTTATACTCTATTCGAGGAATACATTATTCCATTTTCAGGTGAGTAGTTGCATGCTACATATTTTTATAAATGTTCCCCTACCGTAAAATGTTAGAAAA